>JARYGA010046314.1:0-34506 GCA_030545235.1 Helianthus tuberosus
GAACTACTAATTTGGGAGTTGTAAGGGTCAAACGGAAGAAGACTGACAATGATCGACCAGCAATCGAAGAAGATGAACAGTAACACACACACAGATTATACACATGCGATTTCATCAAAATTACCACATGCGAAATTGTTACAAAAAAAACAACATGCTATTTCATCAAAATTATCACATGCGAAATTGGTACAAAAAAACAACATGCGAATTCATCAAAAATTATTACATGCGAAATTGTTATAAAAAAAACAACATGCTATTTTATCAAAATTATCACATGCGAATTCATCAAAAATTATCACATGCGAAATTGTTATAAAAAAACATGCGATTTTAAAATGCGGGAAGATGATCTGACGGCTGAGATTGTAGCGTACGTAATGTACGATAAGCAATATTGTACAGTACTCTTTACCTATATATATATAACATGTGATAATGGAATATTTTATTATATGCCCAAAACAATATAAAATTATTTTGTGGCTAATAATGTAAAAACAATTAAAAGCTTTTTAAAGAATTGATGATTAAGCGCTAATGATGTAAAAACAATTTAGAAGCCTTTATTAGGGAATTGATAATCAAGCACTTTAGAAGCGGATTGCATATTAATTACTATGAATTTATAAACAAGAGATTGTAAGTTTATGGATACTCTTATTTTGCTCTATAAACAAACAATTTCATTATTTACTTCGTATAATAAGCATCATGCGCTTTTTAGTTTCTACTACTGTATTAATACTGGGAATCAAATATATTAAAATGATCAAACAAGTTCAGGTATATAAGGGTCACTTTTCAAAGTGGTGAGAACCAGTGTTGTAAGAATCGCTAGGCGCTAGTCGGGCGGTGGGGTACCGACTAGCGATTAATCGGGATTAATAGGGATTAATCGGAATTAATCGGATTGAGATTTTTATATGTAATTTTTAGTTACATACATACACACGCATTTTTATATGTAGTTTTTTTAAAGTAGACATGTTTTAACCCCTCATTAACCCATTTTTTAAGTAACTGGAAGGAATTTATATGTTTAGTCAAAATTTGGCCGGCATCTAGCCAAAATTTGGCCAAAATAGGACCGCCATTGACTGCCTAGCTATTAATCGGCCATTAATCGGTGAACCTCTGATTATTGATTAATCGGCGACTAATCGGAGAATAGTCGGGATTTTTACAACCATGGTGAGAACTCAAATCTGGGATTTCAATTCCTAACAACACTTGTCTGTATCGAAATAAAATTTTCTTAAATGTGATTACTGTTATTACTATTTTTTATTCGTTGAAAAAATGAATAAACTAATAAACAAGGTGGTTTGGTTACACGAAGAAGGGGATTGGATGAGTGTGGTTTACGTTGATTCCAATATACAAAGAATAATTTGTCACTCTCTTCATAAAGGGTTTCCGTCATTTTGTGATATCCCTTCGTTGACATGCAACATTGTCCCTCCCGAAGGGTGGACCCTATTCATGCATAATTTTTTTGTCATGTGTCCTTACTTATCCCTTTTTAAGTATTTATAGCATATATTGTAACGTTAAAATATAAGCTTTATAATCGGTTGTTACAAACCCGTGTATTACATGGGTTAAATATAAATCTTCCTTACATTTTAAGAATTTTCATTTATTAGTAAGGGGATGTTTTTTGTATTATTTCAAGGAATGGAAAGAAATCTACAATTATTATTATTATTATTAGTAGTAGTAGTAGTAGCTTACAAACCCGTGTATTACATGGGTTAAATATAAAAAAAATTAGATTAAGTATTATTTTAATTTACATGTGTTACAAACCCGTGTATTACTTAGGTTGATTATAAAAATGTAAATCATAAACTTCTATATAATCTTATACATTCATAACTAATGAAATTTTATCACACGGGTTAAGGAAATATAACTTACGATTAAAAAACACTTTATTTTGAATACAACTCTGTTTCAAAATAATTTATATTGGAATGTCAAACAAAACATATCTGTGTATTCAATGTTTTTAATTAACGAGCGCAAATTTTCGATTAAAATCAAATTAAATAAAGACTCGTTTTGGTTGTAAAACATTTATATTAAAATAGGATCAGAAGTTATAGATACTTAGGGCCTGTTTGGTTGCCTCTGAATCGGACAGAGGTATCCTTGTTTGGTTCACAAAAACTTCACCTCTGAACTGAACCATTCAGCTCTGAATGGTTCAGCTACTTCTCATCTCTGAATGGAACTTTTGACAAGCCTGCCCCTTGTGCCTTAATTGTAAGCTTTGCATCTTCTTCCACAGCCCCATCATCATCATCAACAACATATCCCCAAACGCCTAGAAACAATCATTCACCAAAAACAATCATTCACCAAAAACAACATAAACCCTAGAAACAATCATTCACCAAAACCCACAACAAGATTCCACACCGAAAACCACCACATCCCCAAACGCCCCCGATTATCAGAACCATCACCAAACCAAAAACCCCACAAAATCGAACTCTGCTCACAGTTTCAACGAGGCTGCGGTTACGGCGACCGATGGTGGCGGTGGAGTTGATGATGGCGGTGGCGGTGGAGTTGACGGTGGTGGTGGAGTTGATGGTGGCGGTGGAGTTGACGGTGGAGTTGATGGTGGCGGTGGAGTTGACGGTGGTGGTGGAGTTGATGATGGCGGCGGTGGAGTTGATGATGGCGGCGGTGTTAGATGATGATGATGATGGTTCAGATGTTAGATGATGATGATGATGAAGAAGTCAGGGGCGGACATACTAAGGAGTGCGGGGTAGCCTCCGCTACCGCTAGGTCGGAAAATTTTTGACGTTTTTAGTGTAAATTTTGGAAAAATTTGACGTTTTTTCGATTTCGTTACCGCTTATTTATAAAACGTTACCGCTTGGTCGGAATCCTAGATCCGCCACTGGAAGAAGTGGTGGGTGGTTGGTGGTGGAGATGATGATGATGATGGCGGTGACGGTGTTGCAGGTAGGGAGAGAAAGGGGAAGAAAAGGGGGGGGGGTGATGACTGAATTCAGTGAATAGATATTGGGTTTTATAGAAAAATGTCATTTTAGGAGGTAGGTATTTACTTTTGTGGGGAGGGGTAAAAATGTCATTTTACACTGTCATTCAGATATGGAACCAAACAATACTTTACTGGTTCAGCACTTACCCATTCAGACCCTCTTACCCATTCAGACCTCTTATTCATTCAGTACTTATTGGTTCAGATGTTGCCAAACAGCCCCTTACATGTTATAAATTCTTTTGAAAAAGTTTTCGTAATAGTTATAAATTTGTAAAAATAAAACAAGAATAAGAAAGAAAAGAAAGAAAGAAGCTTAAATTTGTGTAAAGTGAGGTGGATGCAAGAAAGCTTTATGTTGTGAAGGCAGGGTTAACTGGTTAAGGCATAGTAATCACTTTTAACATGCTCGTTCCTGAAGTTGCGGCTGTTGCATGTCTGCATCGCTACTTACTAGCTTCGCCTCACCTACATAGCAAAACTCTTGTGCAATATTTTTATACTTTATCGTACTTGTTAGGAACAATTCAAAGTTTTGATAAGATCATCGAGTTCAGTAAAGATCTCGGCTTTATTGCATCTTAGACTATACGAATTAGAGGGCATGAAGAGGGAGCATTAAACGTCATTTGATAGATACGTCAACAAGGGGTGTGGTAAAAAGATACGGAGTAGGAGGGGAGTGAAATTGACGTTTTTAATTTTTCAATAAAAAAAATAAATAATAACCAATCAAAACCAACCTAAAATCCACCGACCAATGAAAAGATTCCACCTCACCACAACAATGCCCCCCACGCCAGCGGAGATCTCCCCGCCCTTGCCACCACGCCACCCCACGGGGCGGTTCCCGGCCTGGAGGTTTTGCAGGGGCGGACTTAAGACAAAGCCAAGGTGGGCGGGCGCACCACCGGGAAAAAAAAAATTTAGTGCTAAGTTCCGTCGAAAATCTCGTCCGCACCCTTGGAATTTTCCGTCCGTACCTCTTGGAATTTTTCGTCTGCACCCCTTAGGTAAAAAGTGTTATCAATTTATATTTTAAATTTTTTTTAGTAAACTCTTATTTTTTTTTATTTTAAAAATACTACCTAAATTATATAACTTTTAATACCTAAATAACTAAACCCAAATACCCAATATCTTTAACTACCCCACTACTAAGTCTTAGCCCCAATAAACAAACCCAACAAATCAACAATATTTCAAACTAAAATAAAATAAACAAGCCCAAAACCCTTACATATCCTCTCATGCTCTCTCTATCCTCCCTACACACCAGCGATCAGAACATCAGCGACAACAGTGAACAGTCAGCAGCCGCATACCACCGTAATCAGCCACCATACCACCACCGATCAAACACGGGTAAATTTCTTTGTTATTTTTGATGAATTTTGGTTGATTTTTTGGTTGATATTAGCTGCATACTAACCATGACAGTAGACATATGCTTCGTTTTGTTTTTCATTATGTTATATGGTGGGTTATATTTTGTTAGTGTTGATATTTTGCCTTTTTTATAACCGCATACACCGCACAATAATCTGGTGGGTTATATTTGTTAGTGAAGAATGTTTGGCTTTTTCTTTTTATAGTGTATATGTTGTTTAGATGATTTTTAGGGTTTACTGTGACAACCCGAGTTTTCAAGGTCTCTACTTGATTTAATAACTGTGCACTAAGTGTTGTTTTATATTTATATTAGTGTGCATCATAGTGTGTTTTATATATGTTTATGTGTAAATTATATGCTTGTATATTTGTTAAATGGTTGTATGAGCAAAATATGTTATTGTTGTCAACATGAAGCCTTTGCCGAAAACCCTTCACCCACGAAAACCTCCCACCCGAAATCACCCCTCTCCAACGAAAACAGAAAGGGCTTCGGCCCAGCAATAACCGGTAATAGTGTTTTGATATTAATCCTTAAGAGAAAGTGATCGCAAACCCTAATCACCTCTCCCTCTCTCTCTTGTTTTTCTTTGAACCCGACGGCAATCTAGTGTTAGAGCGATCAAGTTACTGTCTCGATCATCACGGACTTGATTGATTGATTGATTGTTTGCGAGCACATAGTTTAGCATACCGAGCAAACCAAGGTGAGTTCACACTTTTTTACAAAGCATGGGATTCCCAGGGGTTGGGAATGGGTTAAGGAATACGGATTCCTCGTCCTTTCTTGGGTAGGACAGTACGGGTTCGGGAATATAATTCCTCGTCCTCATCGACAGTTAACTTTTACTAGACTAAAACTCTATCACGAAGTCCCTCCTTTTTATATCGACTTAATCGTCGGGCCAATGGCGAGCGGGTCATGAGTTAGATAGCGCTATTTAAGTCTGACAAGCCTCACACCGTGCCGCAGAGGACGGGCGTGAACTAATGGATCTGGGCACGTCAATGATGATAGACATTGACAGTTCAGGGCACATAAACAAGACTACAGTCAGCAGTCGATATGGTAACGAGTCTAGTAGTATACATGGGGTAGCCCCCACGGCCGAAAAGCCAGATAACTAAACATGGGGTAGCCCCCACGGCTGGATTGCCAGAGTAACCGGGAATAAACAAATCATGTTTTCAACTATGGGGTAACCCCCACGGCAGGATGCCAGTTAAGGGAAACTGTTTTTGGAACAACTTAAAACGAACACCCAACTGTGAACTCGCTCAACATTATTGTTGACTCGTTACTACATGCTTTGCAGGTCAATAGGTACTTAGCTGGAGCTTGCATGGAGAAGAGTCGTTGTGAGACATGGACAGCTGTGTGCCATGTTAAACTTTGGAACATTTAAACTTATGTTTTGGTTTTAAACATTTTGCTTCCGCTCACAACTTAAACTATGTTTGTTTGGACACCAATTGTATTGGTTGGACTTTTATGATTACTTATATGCTTGTTCAATATGATTGGTGGCTTGATCCTGGTCAGTCACGCCTCCAAGCGGTGATACTCCGCAGGTGGATTTTGGGTCCTACTCTCGTGAACCTACCTTTGTGTTAAACTTTGTCCTTTCTTACACCCACAACAGGTCAACATGCTCAGCCACCTGTGTGTAGAGGTGTACAAATCGGTTAATCGGTTATTAAAAAACCGGTTTAAAAAAAAACCGGTTTTTTCACCCAAAATAAAAACCGGTTTTTTTATAACCGGTTTCGGTTACTAACCGGTTTTTGAGGTCCAAAACAATAACCGATTTTTCCCAAAAAAAACCGGTTTTTTACAGGTTTTAACCGGTTTTTTAATAACCGGTTCGGTTAATAACCGGTTTTTGAAGTCAAGAATAGTAACCGGTATAAAAACCGGCGGTTAAAAAAAACCGGTTATAAAAAAAACCGGTTAAAAAAAACCAGTTTCGGTTTTTTTTTCCAGTTTCGGTTCTAAAACCAGTTTTTTTGTACACCTCTACCTGTGTTCACCTTCAAAACCTTTATGGACTGCCGACCCACTACTTTTAGCGGCACTGAAGGAGCTGTAGGTCTCCTCCACTGGTTTAAAAAGCTCGAATCTGTGTTCGAGATGTGTGAATGCCCTAAGGCTCGCAGGGTGAAGTATGCTACCGGTACTCTAGAGGGTTTAGCGCTCACGTGGTGGAACGCTCAGGTTCAAATGCTGGGGTTGGTTGCTGCTAACGTCACCCCATGGAACAACTTTAAGGAAATGATCAAGGAAGAGTACTGCAATCGTGATGAAATTCATAAGCTGGAAGTCGAGTTCTTCAACCTCAAGATGTCGGGGTCAGAGATTGAGGCGTACACGAAAAGATCGAATGAGCTTGCTATTCTGTGTCCTATTATGGTGGACCCTCCAATTAAGCGTATCGAACTATATCTCAAGGGCTTAGTGCCAGAGATTCAAAGTCATGTGACTTCAGCTAATCTCGCCACCATCCAGCAAGTTGTTCAACTCGCTCACCGTCTCACTGATCAGGCGGTGGAGCAGAACAGGTTACCAAAACGTATTAGTGCTACAGCTACTTCAGATGCTCCTACTGACAACAAACGGAAATGGGATGGAGCTTCAAGCAGAGGTTCAACTTCTGTTCAATCTCAGTCTCAGCTGAGAAGGACTGACGACTACAAGAGTCCTAGTCAGCAAACATCTGGTAGCCGAGGTCATGGTGGGTACAAGGGAAATCACCCCAAATGCAATCGCTGCAACCTACACCACAGCGGGCCATGCACCAGGGGAAACTGTCATCGGTGCAACAAGCCAGGCCACGCCGCAAAGGATTGCAGAAGTTTATACCCCGCAAACTAGAATCGTCAACAACAACAAGCCCCACAGAATCAACGCCAGCAGCAGCAGCAGCAAGGTAACAACAAAGGGTGCTTTCAGTGTGGAGCTGAAGGCCACTTCAAGAGAGATTGTCCCCAACTGAACAGGAACCAGAACAACAACAATAACAACAATCAGGGGAATAGTAACAATGGGGGCAATAACAACAACAATGGTGCCAGGGGGCGGGTGTTCGTGATTGGACAAGGTGAAGCAAGGAATGATCCCAATGTTGTGACGGGTAAGTTCCTTCTCGACGACTTTTATGTTACAGTTTTATTTGATTCGGGTTCCGATACTAGCTACGTGTCCCTAAACGTTAGTCAAATGCTTAAGCGTACCCCAACACTATTGAACCCCAAACACACTGTAGAGCTAGCTAATGGTAAAAGTTTAGAGGTCACCCACGTAGTCAAGGGTTGTAATCTTGTTCTAGCTGGTCACACTTTCTCTATCGACCTCCTTCCTATCACACTGGGTAGTTTCGACGTTGTCATTGGGATGGACTGGTTATCCCAACACCAAGTAGAGATTCTTTGCAACGAAAAGATTGTCCGTATTCCTCGCCCAGATGATGAACCTCTCATGATTCGTAGCGACAAGAGTGGTGCTGTTGTGAGCATCATCTCTTTCCTTAAGGCCCAGAAGTGCTTGAGAAAGGGCCACACTGTTATTCTGGCTCTCGTTACTGACACCTCGAAGAAAGAGAAGAAGATAGAAGATTTTCCGATTGTACGTGACTTTCCTGAGGTTTTTCCTGAGGAACTACCTGGTATTCCGCCTCATCGCCAGGTCGAATTTCAGATCGAACTAGCTCCTGGAGCAGCACCGCTCGTGCACCTTATCGCCTAGCTCCATCAGAGTTGAAAGAACTCTCTACGCAACTACAAGAACTCTTGGATAAGGGTTTTATTCGTCCTAGCTCTTCGCCCTGGGGAGCTCCAGTCTTGTTTGTGAAGAAGAATGACGGTACCTTCCGTATGTGTATCGATTATCGAGAACTCAACAAGGTGACGGTGAAGAATCGTTATCCTCTTCCACGCATCGATGACCTATTCGACCAGTTGCAAGGGTCGAGCTTTTACTCGAAGATTGATTTGAGATCGGGATATCACCAGCTGAGAGTCCGAGAAGAGGACGTCTCCAAAACAGCCTTTAGAACCCGTTATGGACACTACGAGTTTTTGGTCATGCCTTTTGGGCTGACAAACGCACCTGCGGTCTTCATGGACTTGATGAATCGAGTGTGCAAGCCTTACCTGGACAAGTTCGTTATAGTTTTCATCGACGACATCCTAATCTATTCGAAGAGTCAGGAGGAACACGAGCAACATCTACGACTCATTTTGGAACTTCTTCGAACGAAACAGCTTTACGCCAAGTTTTCAAAATGCGACTTCTGGCTTCGTGAAGTCCATTTCTTAGGCCACGTGGTAAACAAGGATGGGATCCATGTTGATCCATCTAAGGTAGACTCGATTAAGAACTGGCCTGCACCCCGTACACCAACAGAAATCCGCCAATTCTTGGGTTTGGCAGGATACTACAGAAGGTTCATCAAAGACTTCTCCAAGATTGCACAACCCCTTACCTTACTAACTCAGAAAGGCGTTATCTATAGTTGGGGTAATACACAGGAATCTGCATTTCAGCACCTAAAGGATAGGCTTTGTAGCGCACCTATTCTCTCATTGCCGGAGGGCACAGACGACTTTGTGGTTTATTGCGACGCATCAATTCAGGGTCTGGGTTGTGTTTTGATGCAACGGGATAAAGTCATCGCTTACGCCTCACGCCAACTTAAAGTTCATGAAAGGAACTACACTACGCATGATTTAGAGCTGGGAGCTGTTGTCTTTGCACTTAAGATATGGAGACATTACCTGTACGGTACCAAGTGCGCCATCTACACCGATCACAGGAGTCTCAAGCATATCTTCAAACAGAAGGAACTGAATATGCGACAACGACGATGGGTCGAGCTACTGAATGACTATGAATGCTCGATCAGGTACCACCCAGGCAAAGCCAATGTTGTGGCCGACGCCCTCAGTCGAAAGGACACTACGCCTAAGCGCGTACGAGCTTTACAACTCACTATCCAATCTAGTCTTCCTGCACAGATACGAGATGCTCATGTAGAGGCACTGAAACCAGAAAACGTCAGGGCTGAAGCCCTACGTGGCTCAAGGCAACGATTAGAACAAAAGGAAGACGGCGCCTACTACGTAACAGGACGCATTTGGGTCCTACTTTATGGCAACCTACGGGAGCTTGTGATGGATGAGGCACACAAGTCTCGCTACTCAGTACATCCTGGTTCTGATAAGATGTACCACGACCTCAGAACTACATACTGGTGGCCTAGCATGAAGGCCCACATAGCAACTTACGTCAGCAAGTGCCTGCTAGTGTTTAATTCACTCAGTGTTGGCTATGATACCAACCTGTCACACCCCGATTTCCACGTGTCACCGGTGGGCCCGGTGGGGGAGTATCGTGACGTGGTTGGCAACGTAATAGTCAAACAACACAATAATATTATGCACAGCGGAAGCAAATTTAAAATATGATACAACCGAATTTAATATTGTTTATCAATGTAACAATATCCGGAAGTTATCCACAGAACGGATCGAAACAAAATAATATTAATGGTTCAACAGACTTCTGGCATCCTAAGCTTGCGAGACTTTTTATTGATGCTTAGGAGACAATCCAGCCAAATTTCGTTTAGTACCTGCATTCAGTCTTTTTGGAAAATACGTCAGTTTACACTGGTAAATACATTCAACTGACTCATTTTGGAAAATGATTGAAAATTGGTTTGGATGCACATGGCATAAACATTTTTATTTAACTTGGGAGAATTATTTAATAATATAATCTTGTGAACGAATTACATGTTACTTATGCGTTCAGTAGCCCGGATCTAGTCCGGGTTAAAGATCAATAGACACACCACATCATTGAGTTATACACGGACGGTGTACGCCTACACCCCGTGCTCAGGTCGCGGCCATCTCGTAAGATGATGCCAAGGATATCCGGGACATGGTCATTAACCCCCCAAAGGCTGTAAAGTAAACAAGACTGTTTAAACGAGCCGATCAAATTATTCAACTACCCACTTAATGTGGAGATTTGATGCTCGATCAAGCGGTACGCTATGTACCGTAACCCAAGCCCGTATAGGGAAAATAAGTTAAAAGTATTTACCTGATGCAAGTATAAATCACAATAAGCAAAATGCACGTAGCTTTTACTGGTCCTCCTAATCTGGAACGAAGGTTTAATATAACCTATTAGAAACCTAACGGTCTTTAATTAAGCTTAAGCTTAGACCGGCTAGTTTCAAAGATACGGTTCGTACGCACGATTAAGCGAAGACCGGATAGAATGTGATTCAGACCCGACAAGTTTGAAGACTTGTTTAATATGGGTTTATTATTCACATTCTGGATTTTGAGATAAAACCGTTAAGGTTTGACCCGTTTCGGTTAATTTATGTAAACTTGTTACATAAACCGAACCGTACGCGTAATAAGCGTGACGGGTAGTCTCGAGAGCTATATACAGGTTTCCTAAGTTAATTATGTCTCAAATATGCTGTGACATCAGTAAGGTGTCTTTCGTTATGCCCGAAACGTGTTTAAACACAAACTAGGCCCCGTAGGGGTAGTTTGGTCATTTAAAAGTTTATAAAAGAGTTTAAGTGACAACCTGAGTTACAGGTCTGATGTAATCAGCAAATATACTCAATTTGCTAAGTTACATCAGTAGGTTAAAGCATGTATGTGAAACTTATCATTTTTAACCAAACTAGGCCCCGTAGGGGTATTTTGGTAATTTCACATAAGCCGAAAAGCTCAAAACTGAAGTCTGAGTTTATCAACCTTTGCTTACTGTTAAAATATTATAATTTGCCTCTTATATCAGTAGGTATCAACCCGGGTATGTCCAATATGATTTTAAAACATACTATGCGTTAAAAACGCTAATTAAGGCGATTAAAGGCCATTACCGGGTTCGATACTTAAATCTGATATTTTTATATTTCCAGAAGGCTTAAAATAATTTATTTATAATATGTGATCAGTAGCAAAAGGTTTGGGGTCGTTTAGATATGTAAAACTCATTTTATGGCCCGTAAGGGCAAAACCGACAATTACCGAATTAAGCCTACGACTATGAGTTATGCTCAGCCTAAAATTAATTAAAAATCTTTAAAAATCCCAAAATAATATATTACATCAGTGGGTAAAATATTTGATACCAAAAAGTATGTCTAACTAGGCTATACGCTAATTACGCCATTTTATTAACATAAAGCATTAGTTTTGCGATAATGAGCATAACTCCTAATCTACAAGTCAAACTGATGTCAAACTTTGCATAAAAGTCTATACATCAGTAACTAAGGTTTCTACACTTTTACATTTTCATAAATCACGTTCTAAGGTAATGAGGGCATAACGGTCAACATATGAGCAATCAACGGAAACATGCATATTAATTGGATAACTGATGAACCGAGGTGTATAATCACAGAGGTTTGTTCTAACATGTAACCTAGTCCAATTAAAGCTCCAAGGCATTTCTAAATTATGCCTAAACGGGTCAGAACTGAAAGTCAAAGTGAAATTCAAACTATGTGACTTTCGGTTCCGAACCGGGTCTAAACAGGAAATAGTCGGGTTGAACATGTTTGGACATGTTCTTACACTTATTACTAAGTTATAGCAATGATCAAACAGGTTATATATGTTCTAGATAGCTAATTATGCATAAATGACATTTTAAGCATTATGTTGAATTTTTAATTAAACGTTTGACCCGACATTTGACCTGGTTAGGGTGGTGATCAGGGGAAACCCTTTTGGGGTTTTATTACCCACATAAATACCAACCTATAACTACTTTTAATTCGAGATATGACTGAGCCATTATTGACTAATCTCGAAGTCAAACCGTAATTACGACGGTTTGACTTTTAGCTAATTAACCAAGCTAAACTCAACTAAACAAGAACTAGCAGACTTACAAGAGTCCTATGCACGAGATATGATCACTTGAGGTTGCTTGATAGCTCCAGAAATGATCCAACAATGCAGGAGAAGGTGTGGGAATGTTTGTTGCAACTAATGAGCTTTATATAGTGAACTAAGGCACCATAAAATGTTGACAACAAAGTCTAGGACCCATCCATAACTGATTAACACTTGTCCTAGTGCTTAGGGGTGCCTAGGGGTCGTCCACATGTGACGTGTACCTAGTATCCCTATCAGAGATAATAGCCACAGGTATGCCGTGTAGGGCTACAATCTTATCAACGTATAACTGGGCTAACATGTCGGAACTATAAGTCTCCTTGATGGGTAGAAAATGAGCTGACTTAGTCAGTCTGTCAACTATAACCCATATCGTATCATTTCCTTTTCTTGTCTTGGGTAACTTGGTAATAAAATCCATAGTTACCATTTCCCACTTCCACGTAGGAAGTTCAGGCTGTTGTAGCAAACCTGACGGTTTCTGATGCTCGGCTTTGACTTGCGCACATGTCAAGCATTTTGCTACATGGGTGGCTACAGACTTTTTCAAGCCTATCCACCAATAATTTGCCTTTAAATCCTGGTACATCTTATCAGCTCCAGGATGAACGGAGTATTTGGAACTATGAGCTTCCTGGAGGATGATATCTCGAAGTCCTCCATAAATTGGAATCCATATTCGTCCGTTTAATCGTAAAATTCCGTCCTTGCTAAGAGTTAACTGCTCCTCAGTTACTCCTAACTTTTCATTAGGATAGTTAGCTTCCAACACAGCTTCTTTCTGTGCAGCTAACACCCTTTCCATCAAATTATTCTTTATCTCCATACGCTTGGCGTTAATTCGGATGGGTTTAACCCTTTCCTTCCGACTCAAGGCATCGGCGACTACATTCGCCTTGCCGGGATGGTATTTGATTTCACAATCGTAATCATTTAAAGTTTCCATCCAACGGCGTTGCCTCGTGTTTAATTCCTTCTGATTAAACAGATGTTGGAGGCTCTTGTGATCAGAATAAATCACACATTTGACACCATAAAGACAGTGCCTCCAAAGCTTCAGTGCGAATACAACGGCACCCAACTCCAAGTCATGGGTGGTGTAATTCTTTTCATGCACTTTCAATTGTCGTGAAGCATAGGCAATGACTTTGCCTTTCTGCATAAGCACACACCCCATGCCAGTGTGCGAAGCATCACAATAAACCACAAAGTCTTCAATTCCATCTGGCAGTGTCAGTACCGGGGCGTTGCTCAACTTTTGCTTCAGAATGTCAAAGGATTCTTGCTGCTTAGGGCCCCAAACAAACTTAACCTTCTTCTTAGTTAAGGAGGTTAGGGGTGCAGCAATCCTTGAAAAGTTTTCAATGAAACGCCTGTAATATCCTGCCAATCCCAGGAAGCTACGAATCTCCGTAGGCGTCTTTGGATCTTGCCAATTCATAACAGCTTCAACTTTAGCGGGATCCACTTGGATACCACGCTCACTGACCACATGTCCAAGAAATTGGACCTCTCGAAGCCAAAATTCACACTTGGAGAATTTGGCATAGAGCTTCTCCTGATACAGGAGTTTGAGAATACATCGAAGGTGTTTCTCATGGTCAGCTTGGTTCTTAGAATAAATGAGAATGTCGTCGATGAAAACGATGACGAATTTATCTAAGTAAGGTTTGCAGACGCGATTCATGAGATCCATGAACGCGGCTGGTGCATTAGTGAGCCCAAAAGGCATCACTAGGAACTCGTAGTGACCGTAACGAGTCCTAAATGCAGTCTTGTGCACGTCTTCATCTTTGACCTTCAATTGATGGTAGCCTGACCTCAAATCAATCTTCGAGAAGTAACTTGCCCCTTGAAGCTGATCGAACAAATCATCGATTCTGGCCAAAGGATACCTATTCTTGATCGTGACTTTATTAAGCTCGCGATAGTCGATGCACAGACGCATCGACCCATCCTTCTTCTTGACAAACAAGATTGGCGCTCCCCAAGGAGATGAACTAGGTCGAATGAAACCTTTAGCCAGCAATTCATCTAGCTGCGTCCGCAACTCCTTCATTTATGTGGGTGCCAATCTGTATGGTGCTCTAGCAACTGGTGCCGCTCTGGGGATGATATCGATCCTGAATTCAACTTGTCTATCTGGTGGTAACCCAGGTAGATCTTCAGGAAACACTTCTGGGTACTCAGAAATGACAGGGATGTCTTCTATCTTCGGTTTAGGCTCATCAATAATCACTTGCGCCATGTAAATGACACACCCCTTCTTCAAACACTTGGAAGCCTTGAGCATAGTCACCTGCTCAGGCAGCCCATACTGGGTATCTCCCCGAATGGTAAGTGATTCACCAGACGGAGTCTTTATTACCACTTGTTTCTGGTTACAGACAATTTGGGCCTGGTTATGAGATAACCAGTCCATACCCAGAACTATGTCAAAACCAGCCAACTTAAAGGGAAGTAGAGACAGAGGAAAAGATTGGTTCTTAATGGATATAACACATCCATCTAACACAGTAGAGACGGTTTCTATGGTACCATCTGCTAACTCTACCTCATAGTTTGCGTTTAAGGTTTTGACAGGTAAATTCAACAATTTACAAAACTTATGATCTACGAAAGACTTATCTGCGCCTGAATCAAAAAGTACTCTTGCAAAGACATCATTTACAAGGAAGGTACCTGTTATGACATTATCGTCCTGCACAGCTTCTTTCGCGTCCATTCTGAAGACTCTGGCATTAGTCTTCTTAGCCTCCTCCGGCTTCTTGTTGTATTTTGGGCAGTTGGTCTTGATGTGCCCCTTCTCATTGCAACGGTAGCACGTTGCGTCTTTTATCTTTTTGCAATCCAGGGTTTTATGATCCGTGGACTTGCAAATTCCACAAGCAAAGGATTTTGACTGAGTCTGAGAGCTCGACTCCAATCTGCACTTTCCATAGTGCTGCTTCTTGCAAATTTTACACTTGGGCTTCTCATCAGACTTATGCCCATCCTTCCTCGACTCAGATCCCTTCTTGTTATCACCTTTCCCACGGTGTTTCTTATTCGACCTTCGCGAACCATCATCTTCACGCTTCCTCTTCTCGGCCTCCTTATTCCTCAGCGATCTCTGTCTGACCGCATCCAGAGTGAGGGATAAGGAAAGGTCAGTTACAGACCTGAAGGTAACTGGCCGAGAAGCTTTTACACTGGCCTTGATCTCGGGTTCTAAACCACCAATAAAGCGAGGGATTCTTTTTGGCTCCGGGGTTACCAGGTAGGGAACCAACCGGGACAGCGTATTGAAGCTTGTCAGGTAAGCTTGACAGTCGAGGTTCTTCATCACCAACGATAGAAAGTCAGATTCTATCTTCTCCACCTCATGTTGAGGGCATAAATTTTCCTTGATTAGGGCAATGAATTGATCCCATGACATACTATACAATGGGATCTTTCCGGAGGCCTCCATTAGAGATCTCCACCATGCCAACGCTTCACCCTTGAAGGACTGTGACACAAACTTAACTACATCCCTTTCAGCGCACCCGCTGATATCTACCACCGTGTCCATCTCGTCCAGCCAAGTCATACAGTCGACGGCCCCTTTTTCCCCAGTAAAATCTCTGGGCTTACACGACACGAAGTACTTATAGGAGCAACCCTTGTTACTGGGCTCTTGATGCAGTACTATATGCTGAGATGGGATACTTTGATGGTTGGTGGACTGACGGTCATCACCATCTTTCTTGGGTCCATTCTTTTTGGGAGGAGGCTTGCTATGAGCCTCAGAATGTGTCTTGGGCTTTGAATGTGATGCAGAGTGGGTCCTACTTCGGGTACCACTGTATTCCTCATACTGCCTATCCAAAGCCTGTGTAACAGCGTCGTCTATGATCGCTTTTAATTCGGCACCCGTTAACGTAATCTGGGCGTTCACATTTGGCTCCACTGGATGGCTATTGATTTCATTTGATTCAGCCATTTGAATTGAACTGTTGCAGAAAACAAGAACAATATTTTATTTGGGAGTTTATTATGGAATTACCCCTTAGGGTAACTCGTTAACCATGGTAAACAGAGACCATATTTGGTTAACTTATTAATCGTATTAATTTAGGATTTCAATTAAAATTTATCCTAAACATAAACAATAATAATACATTTTAGCACATAAGGCTTAGTCACATGGACAATTTAGATTATAAGCTATGATTTCAGAGAATCAAGACTTTTAAGGTTTGAACCTAGTTATTACCTTTATCAGACAGGGAGTCATAACTACCACTGTCTTTTGGCTCATATGGGAGTGAGCTGGGCCCGTAGGCATCATATTACCACGTATGGTAAAATATGATCATCTTAATTGATGATCTTAACCCATGATTCAGAGATCATATAACTGGGTTTGGAATCTTCTAAAGAATCCTTATTCATATAAGAATGACATGTGATTTTAACGAATCACTTCTGCCAGGAATGATAACATGTTTTAAGATGTTAACAGGGGGTTGAATCTTTTAAACAGGTCTTACCATTTTGGCCCGGTCTTATATTTGACACGAGGCTAGGTTTCACACTTTAAGATTCTTAATTTAAATAATTACATAGGCAGATTAATTTAAAAGGAATGATTTCTATATACTTATTTCATTTATAATTTATTTATGCACAAAATGGCAAATATGAAATTCATAAAAACAACATTCCATTAATTATACATAGGTTACAAGTTGCCCTAAACGGGTCTTTTCAAACAAACCATTACCCACGTAGGGGTTTTAAACAAGTACTTGCCCACGCAGGGGCTTTAAGCAAACAAACTAGTCCACGCAGGGACCTTAACAACCAAACATCATACCCACGCAAGGGTTAACGGAAACTGGAAAGATAGGCCCACGCAGGGGCTCAAAACAAACATACAACACACATACCCACATAGGGGCTTAACAACCAAATACACTCACGCAGGGGCTTACACAGAAAATGGAAGGATTCAGTGATCCTTCTTGTTCTTCCCCTTGATCAATCCCACTAATCCCTGGAAGAATGTCTGCCTCTCCCTACGGTCCTCGTGAACTACCCGTTCAACTTGATTCAACCTCTGAAGGAGCTCTTCATGTTCAGGTGGGGAGAATCTAGGTGGCTGCGATTGAGCCCGAATGATGGGTCTAGGAGGTATCTGGTATCCCTGAGTCGGGTAACTCACCCCCCATGGATCCCCATAGGGTCCTTGGGTGTTGTAGTTCGCTGCTACCATGTACGGATCAGCCTCCGCGTACCCATAGTTGTGATGCGTTGGGGGTTCAAATGGGTTGTAAGCCATGCCACCCGTATATGCCGGGATTGGGTTATCAAATCCCATCGGCGGTGGCTGTAGTACAGCAGGGTTGGAGGGTCCACCCATTTGCGGGTCCTCCTGGTGCGGTGGGTAGTGGCTGGCACTTGACTGATGTGGGGAGCTGAAATTAAAGCCCCCCGGTCGTACCGACATACGGGCACCGGTTCTCCTACGCCTCGGCGGTTGAGGAGCTGCTAGCTGAACTGGTGGCGGTGGAGGTGGTGGCGTAACTGCCACAAACCGGTGATCCTCGGATGAATCTTGATGATGCGGCTGTGGCTCCTGCTACTGTTGCTGCTGCTGCCCATGAGACGACGAGTGGTGAGAAGGCGTATAGTACCACTCGTGCTGATTAAACAGGGCTTGGAAACTGTCTGGACCACCATAGGGTGATCCGTGAAAAGACGATCCGTCGGAGATCTCGATCGGATGGTTTGGAGTACCACTTGCCGGCATGACGGGGTCCGAATCCTCGTCTATATCATCTGCGTGATCTCCTGAAAAATGGTCCTCTGGACCCAGTGGGTTAAAACCCACGGGCTCTTGAAAGTAGTTGGCCGGGTTAAACTGGCCTCTGAACACTGGAGTAGGGTCCCCATAGGAATGATGGGACAAAGATCTCTGCAGCGGTATGTAGGAAGGCAGAGGGTTGTTGGGCTCGTCTTCCGAATGTGGTCCGTATGAGTTGTGGACCGGAGGTGTCGAGCTGTGCGAAACAGATCGTCTCGCTGGTTCGAACAGGTTTCTCCTGTTCCGACGTGGATTTTCGCTCTCCGTAGCAGTTGGAGCTCGTACATTGGACGGTCCAGCTTCGTGGTCATTGGGGGCGGTGACTGGCCCCTTGCCTCGTCCTCGTGTTCTGAAGAATCTTGGAGGCATTTTTGTCAAGAGTCCTGTCAATACAGCATAAGATAACAATAACAAAAATATAAAATTTAAAGGACAAAACACAAACCGAATAAGGTGGAATTTGTCCTATGTTATAAGTCTAGACTCGAAGGTTTAGATATGTGCAATTGTGTAACTGAGATTAAACACAAAAGGCTAGTGTTTAATTCACTCAGTGTTGGCTCTGATACCAACCTGTCACACCCCGATTTCCACGTGTCACCGGTGGGCCCGGTGGGGGAGTATCGTGACGTGGTTGGCAACGTAATAGTCAAACAACACAATAATATTATGCACAGCGGAAGCAAATTTAAAATATGATACAACCGAATTTAATATTGTTTATCAATGTAACAATATCCGGAAGTTATCCACAGAACGGATCGAAACAAAATAATATTAATGGTTCAACAGACTTCTGGCATCCTAAGCTTGCGAGACTTTTTATTGATGCTTAGGAGACAATCCAGCCAAATTTCGTTTAGTACCTGCATTCAGTCTTTTTGGAAAATACGTCAGTTTACACTGGTAAATACATTCAACTGACTCATTTTGGAAAATGATTGAAAATTGGTTTGGATGCACATGGCATAAACATTTTTATTTAACTTGGGAGAATTATTTAATAATATAATCTTGTGAACGAATTACATGTTACTTATGCGTTCAGTAGCCCGGATCTAGTCCGGGTTAAAGATCAATAGACACACCACATCATTGAGTTATACACGGACGGTGTACGCCTACACCCCGTGCTCAGGTCGCGGCCATCTCGTAAGATGATGCCAAGGATATCCGGGACATGGTCATTAACCCCCCAAAGGCTGTAAAGTAAACAAGACTGTTTAAACGAGCCGATCAAATTATTCAACTACCCACTTAATGTGGAGATTTGATGCTCGATCAAGCGGTACGCTATGTACCGTAACCCAAGCCCGTATAGGGAAAATAAGTTAAAAGTATTTACCTGATGCAAGTATAAATCACAATAAGCAAAATGCACGTAGCTTTTACTGGTCCTCCTAATCTGGAACGAAGGTTTAATATAACCTATTAGAAACCTAACGGTCTTTAATTAAGCTTAAGCTTAGACCGGCTAGTTTCAAAGATACGGTTCGTACGCACGATTAAGCGAAGACCGGATAGAATGTGATTCAGACCCGACAAGTTTGAAGACTTGTTTAATATGGGTTTATTATTCACATTCTGGATTTTGAGATAAAACCGTTAAGGTTTGACCCGTTTCGGTTAATTTATGTAAACTTGTTACATAAACCGAACCGTACGCGTAATAAGCGTGACGGGTAGTCTCGAGAGCTATATACAGGTTTCCTAAGTTAATTATGTCTCAAATATGCTGTGACATCAGTAAGGTGTCTTTCGTTATGCCCGAAACGTGTTTAAACACAAACTAGGCCCCGTAGGGGTAGTTTGGTCATTTAAAAGTTTATAAAAGAGTTTAAGTGACAACCTGAGTTACAGGTCTGATGTAATCAGCAAATATACTCAATTTGCTAAGTTACATCAGTAGGTTAAAGCATGTATGTGAAACTTATCATTTTTAACCAAACTAGGCCCCGTAGGGGTATTTTGGTAATTTCACATAAGCCGAAAAGCTCAAAACTGAAGTCTGAGTTTATCAACCTTTGCTTACTGTTAAAATATTATAATTTGCCTCTTATATCAGTAGGTATCAACCCGGGTATGTCCAATATGATTTTAAAACATACTATGCGTTAAAAACGCTAATTAAGGCGATTAAAGGCCATTACCGGGTTCGATACTTAAATCTGATATTTTTATATTTCCAGAAGGCTTAAAATAATTTATTTATAATATGTGATCAGTAGCAAAAGGTTTGGGGTCGTTTAGATATGTAAAACTCATTTTATGGCCCGTAAGGGCAAAACCGACAATTACCGAATTAAGCCTACGACTATGAGTTATGCTCAGCCTAAAATTAATTAAAAATCTTTAAAAATCCCAAAATAATATATTACATCAGTGGGTAAAATATTTGATACCAAAAAGTATGTCTAACTAGGCTATACGCTAATTACGCCATTTTATTAACATAAAGCATTAGTTTTGCGATAATGAGCATAACTCCTAATCTACAAGTCAAACTGATGTCAAACTTTGCATAAAAGTCTATACATCAGTAACTAAGGTTTCTACACTTTTACATTTTCATAAATCACGTTCTAAGGTAATGAGGGCATAACGGTCAACATATGAGCAATCAACGGAAACATGCATATTAATTGGATAACTGATGAACCGAGGTGTATAATCACAGAGGTTTCTTCTAACATGTAACCTAGTCCAATTAAAGCTCCAAGGCATTTCTAAATTATGCCTAAACGGGTCAGAACTGAAAGTCAAAGTGAAATTCAAACTATGTGACTTTCGGTTCCGAACCGGGTCTAAACAGGAAATAGTCGGGTTGAACATGTTTGGACATGTTCTTACACTTATTACTAAGTTATAGCAATGATCAAACAGGTTATATATGTTCTAGATAGCTAATTATGCATAAATGACATTTTAAGCATTATGTTGACTTTTTAATTAAACGTTTGACCCGACATTTGACCTGGTTAGGGTGGTGATCAGGGGAAACCCTTTTGGGGTTTTATTACCCACATAAATACCAACCTATAACTACTTTTAATTCGAGATATGACTGAGCCATTATTGACTAATCTCGAAGTCAAACCGTAATTACGACGGTTTGACTTTTAGCTAATTAACCAAGCTAAACTCAACTAAACAAGAACTAGCAGACTTACAAGAGTCCTATGCACGAGATATGATCACTTGAGGTTGCTTGATAGCTCCAGAAATGATCCAACAATGCAGGAGAAGGTGTGTGAATGTTTGTTGCAACTAATGAGCTTTATATAGTGAACTAAGGCACCATAAAATGTTGACAACAAAGTCTAGGACCCATCCATAACTGATTAACACTTGTCCTAGTTCTTAGGGGTGCCTAGGGGTCGTCCACATGTGAGAAAAACCGGTGAAATGGGTTAAAATCGCGCATAACAGGCAACAGCCTGTTTTCTGGTTGCTGGGCATTTGTTGCGCACCGTAACAATTATTTGTTACGGTGCGTAACAAATCATCAGGGCCAAAAAGCTGCTGATCTTTGGTGTTTTGAAAGGGCAAGTGGTATAAACGAATTGTGGACATTATTTTCTCAGTTAGGGGCCTTCCAATTGTGCCTTGAACAGTTCTAAACCCTACCATTTGAAGTTGTTTGCTTGGATGCTTTATAAAAGTACCGAAAATGAAGGTTTACCAATTCTTTTCTTCGCGGGGTCCTATCATGTATTTACAATTCATTATTGTCAACCCATTTCTGGATTTAGGACATAATAGATGTTTAATATATAAAAATTTGGGTCTTGGGATTTATAAATGAGGTGTTCAGAGGTAAAATTAACATGACGCCACTTTTCAATCCTGCCAAAACATCTTTATTTAATCCGGGTTTACAACGCGTTTTGTCTTACACGACACGTGTCGTTATTTTATTTAACACGAATTTTCGAGGTGTTACAGTCTGTCAGATGAGACCCTCATAGTTCCTTTGAAGGAGCTCACTATCGACGATCAGTTACGATTCGTCGAGGAACCAGTTGAAATCACGGACCGGGACGTTAAGGTCCTCAAGCACACCAGAATATCTCTTGTTCGAGTTCGTTGGAACTCCCGTCGTGGCCCAGAGTTTACCTCGGAACGAGAAGATCAAATGAAACTCAAGTATCCCCAGTTATTCGGAAACAGTGCAACCACTACTGAGGCTGAAGCTACTACAGAATTTCGGGACGAAATTCCAAATCAACGGGGGGATGATGTGACACCCCAGGAAAACCAGTAAACGATACAACACAACTAACTTCCTCAGTAACCACGTGCTAAATTTCGGGACGGAATTTCTTTCAAGTTGGGGATAATGTGACAACCCGAGTTTTCAAGGTCTCTACTTGATTTAATAACTGTGCACTAAGTGTTGTTTTATATTTATATTAGTGTGCATCATAGTGTGTTTTATATATGTTTATGTGTAAATTATATGCTTGTATATTTGTTAAATGGTTGTATGAGCAAAATATGTTATTGTTGTCAACATGAAGCCTTTGCCGAAAATCCTTCACCCACGAAAACCTCCCACCCGAAATCACCCCTCTCAAACGAAAACACCTTAGTGTTTTCATCAGGAAGTGGGCCAACGAAAACAGAATGGGCTTCGGCCCAGCAATAACCGGTAATAGTGTTTTGATATTAATCCTTAAGAGAAAGTGATCGCAAACCCTAATCACCTCTCCCTCTCTCTCTTGTTTTTCTTTGAACCCGACGGCAATCTTGTGTTAGAGCGATCAAGTTACTGTCTCGATCATCACGGACTTGATTGATTGATTGATTGTTTGCGAGCACATAGTTTAGCATACCGAGCAAACCAAGGTGAGTTCACACTTTTTTACAAAGCATGGGATTCCCAGGGGTTGGGAATGGGTTAAGGAATATGGATTCCTCGTCCTTTCTTGGGTAGGACAGTACGGGTTCAGGAATATAATTCCTCGTCCTCATGGACAGTTAACTTTTACTAGACCAAAACTCTATCACGAAGTCCCTCCTTTTTATATCGACTTAATCGTCAGGCCAATGGCGAGCGGGTCATTAGTTAGATAGCGCTATTTAGGTCTGACCAGCCTCACACCGTGCCGCAGAGGACGGGCGTGAACTAATGGATCTGGGCACGTCAATGATGATAGACATTGACAGTTCAGGGCACATAAACATGACTACAGTCAGCAGTCGATATGGTAACGAGTCTAGTAGTATACATGGGGTAGCCCCCACGGCCGAAAAGCCAGATAACTAAACATGGGGTAGCCCCCACGGCTGGATTGCCAGAGTAACCGGGAATAAACAAATCACGTTTTCAACTATGGGGTAACCCCCACGGCAGGATGCCAGTTAAAGGAAACTGTTTTTGGAACAACTTAAAACGAACACCCAACTGTGAACTCGCTCAACATTATTGTTGACTCGTTACTACATGCTTTGCAGGTCAATAGGTACTTAGCTGGAGCTTGCATGGAGAAGAGTCGTTGTGGGACATGGACAGCTGTGTGCCATGTTAAACTTTGGAACATTTAAACTTATGTTTTGGTTTTAAACATTATGCTTCCGCTCACAACTTAAACTATGTTTGTTTGGACACCAATTGTATTGGTTGGACTTTTATGATTACTTATATGCTTGTTCAATATGATTGGTGGCTTGATCCTGGTCAGTCACGCCTCCAAGCGGTGATACTCCGCAGGTGGATTTTGGGGGTGTGACATTTACATTATGATTTCTAGGGCTTGAATAGTTGATATATTATGTAATATGTTATGGAGCCATGTTTTGGATAGATTTCAAAAAATGAAAACCCGTAGGGTGACGTTTTAATTATGTTTGTAACAAGGTTTGACATATTTTTTATGATTATATAAATTTAATTCGATGTTCTTTTGTTTTACATGACCCGATCCGACCCGATACGAACCGATTTTTTACTTATATACCTTGGGGCCTAAAATTTTTAAAAATGTTCCGCACCACTATAGAAAAATTCCTGGGTCCGCCACTGAGGTTTTGCCATGTCACTAAAACGCCCACCACTCCGTATGGTTTTATGCATTCTCTCTGTTTTCCTTGTAGATCTCTTGACTTCATCTAGTTTTCCGATGGTTGGTTTTTCCTAATAAATATATGTTGTTAAAAAAAACATTTTATTAACTTTTTCTAATGAAAGCATTTAAGTTTATTAAATAAATATTATATAAATAGTTTGTCGACCATCTACGTTTTCATAAGGCTAAGTGTAATACATTAACGCCCTCGCCAACGTAGAAGATTCTCGGGCACGAGTAGCGTGATATACGACGTTGGCCCCTTTGAGCGTGACTTTGCTCATGCTTTGAAGATGTAGACATGAGGTGTGAGGGGGTGGTGTCAAACTTTTCAGCCTATGATATTTTAAATCTATCATACCCTTTGTTTTAATTCATTTAATCCGAATATTATTTTAGTTGATACTGGATACCGAAACCATTACACATAAGAGAAAATAAATGAGTGAGAGCTCATGTCAAGTAGTATTCATTTTTTTAAGGTAAGGGTGAAAAAAAACCATTATACGTATCCACTTGTTTGATGAAAAAGGATATATTGATGTGGATCTTTGAAAAAATCAACAACTTGGTTAGAGGGTAATTAAGATATATTTTTTAACAATATTTTCTAGACTATATAGATTTTTTATAATAAATATAGAATTTTAGTACATAGTTATACCACTTAACCATCACATAGTCCCATTTAAAGACACAATAATTAAAATATCTAGATTTTTTTATAATGATAGAGAATTTTAGTACATAGATATACCACTTAACCATCACATAGTCCCATTTAAAGACACAATAATTAAAATATATTTTCTAGAACTGAAATATCTTTTGAACATAAATAGTGAGATACTTATAAAATTCGGCTTGCAATAGCGCAATCTACTACTTTAATATTTGATTTAATTACAGCTTACCTTCCTGTGGTTTTGGTCACTTTTGAACTTGCCTCCCGCTTATAAACGCTTTTGTACCACACCACAATTGTCCATTTCTTGCAATTTGCCTCCCCGCGTCAATGTTCCATTTGCTCGAGTTTAAAAACTTATGAAAAGACCATCTACCATTTTCTCTTTTCAGTATAACCCCATGTGGTTTTATAACTTAACAACCTTTGCGCCAATATCAATTTCCCACCAAAATCACACATTTACTATTGAAGTCAAATGTAACAACCTATCTCAATTTTCAACCAAAATCAGATTTTGACTATTTAAGTCTACAAAACATAAATTGACTTTGAAGTCAAACACCAATATATAGACAACCATGATATAATAACCTCTCATTACATATACTCTGTATATACATAAACGATTAAACTCTAATACGAACAATATACAAAACTTTAATTTGACCATCTAAGTCAACAGTATACACTATTTATACAGTAAGTATGTATGTTAGTATGTAAACATTGGTTAAGCACTGTAACACACACATAATTTGCATCTATACTGATAAGTCCAGTCTACTCCAATCTAACATGCCTCCCCCCACTGAAGCGTTGGTAGCAGAAATCGAGGGTGAAGTAGTTGAGAAAACGAATGACTGGTCGGATCAGATTCAAGAACCAAAAAGATGCCAATCCACTTTACCAATTCATTGATCGGATCAGATTCAAGAACCGAAAAGATAATAATCTTTTTTTAATTTGTTATATAATATAATAATAAGTTTTGTTCAAATATTTATTTTATGGTTTAGAATGTTTAACCTTTTTAGGTTAGAAGTACGAGAATAGACAATATATATTGTTAGAGTTGGAAATTTCCTAATAAACATATTTTATAATCACATGTCTCACACAAATTTGAAGTTAGTTGAGTTGGTAAATGCTAAAGGGTCTGTAGTTTAACGGTATTAAAGTGTCTAGTATAAATGTTAGTCTACAAGTGATTGAGGATTACTATTCTAGATATAAGAAAAAAAAAAGTTCAAATCTCTTTAACAGGCACAACCCTCTTTATCTATAAAATACTAGCGCACCCTTCAATCTAGTCACTAAAGGGATTTTAGTACAGAGATATAAAAGTGTGATAGAAATGTATCTCTCCCTATGAGGTTAAGCCGTTAAGGAATCATGTTTCATGGTGGACAAATATGTAGATTTATAAGTAGGATTAAAGGATGTGTGACTTAGCCAGTCAAAATATATATATTTTAACCTTGCTTGGAGGTCCATCAGTTCAACCTTCGTTGTCTTAAGCGGCTGGTTAGTTTAACGATGGCCTGGTAGTAGTGAACCAAGTTGCTTATTTTTGTGGGTCCTAGTTCGACTAGTCGATAGGCTGGTCTTAATTAAACAACTATTTGTTAATAGTTGTTATAGTATTATGTTGTACCCCAATTATTTTTGTGTTTATTCAATTCTCATTCAGTTGTAGAAGCCTTTATAAAATATAGGCCTCATCACTCTCATGTTCATTTGATCAACATTCAAACTTTTTATTTCATTCATGTTTTCTTTTTATTTTATTCTGTATGAGTTTTATAGATCTATATTAATCTATTTTTTGTTCATATATGTAGCAAAACTTGAAGAAATACTTGTATCATAAACTATTTTTTTGGAAGGCAAAGATGATTTATATAAAAAGAGGATAATGGTTAGAAATCCCTAACTAAGCACCAAAGGCAGCAATTACATAAAAAGGAGGGGATTTTTAATCCGGCCAGTCCAAGAAATCTTGAGTTTATTATTTCTAGTGACGATCAAAAGAAAAATGAAAAATGCTATCGAAGGCCGTTCTCAAAAAAAAAAAAAAAAATAATAATAATAATAATAATAATGGTATCAAAGATTTTTTTTCTTTTCTTGATGTCGTTAGCTTTGAAAATGACCTCATTTCTATGCTTCTAAATTAACCACCAAGATGTAAAAATGATCGTTCAATCAACTGCTTTTTTGGTAAACCAAGTTAGTGAATCCACAATAAGACTTCTTGAGGGTTAGCCGATTAAAATATCACATATTGATATTAATAGGACGGAAACGTGTACACTGTTTTAGTGCAATTAAAATATCCCGTTAATGATCCAATTGCAATTCGTTTAAACAATTAACACAGCCATAAGGTGTTCTAGTAAAATGTACCTCTTAACGAAAAAACCGAAGAACACACAATGAACTGATAAACATCATGCTAATTGACGTGTTAACGAACAACTCAGAGTTCCCGAATCACAAACTCGTGAAAAACCCGAAACACACGAACCAATAAACGTCTCCCATTGAACCGGTTCACAAAACCGGTTATGGTTGACCGGTTCCGACAAAATGTTAACTCTTCAATCATAATGTGTCATTTCTCTTTCCAATTAAGTAGTTGAAGTCCAAAATGCTAAATTATATATAACAATAACAATTCCTAAGACATTCAAACTTAAAGAAGTTTGTAATTATGGAAATATTTATTGGATTTAAAAATCTAGCTTTTATTATTATTAAATTGGTTAGTTTTAAAATGTTGGGCTCCAGCTACGATGGACCATAAGCTCACACAGTCAGCCCCCACCCATAAAAGCCGACCCAAACCTGGCCCGAGTCTGACAACCAAACCATAAGGATAAGGTGAATCTTTGACTGAATTTTGACCCTTAATATCGACATGAATATACTTTTTAAACTAGTTGGTATGAGAATCCACACTTATAGTAAACTAAATTGCTCTAATTGTGATCCGTTTAGGCTGAAAAACAAATTGAAAAGCCACATTCTTTCACAAAGTAAAATATGATCTTAATAACCATTTACAACGGTTAATGTCAGTTATATATGTTAAAATACTAAAAATAATAGATTTGTTATAAATATATTATTATGGTTATCAACAACTAAAATAGATTAGGTTTATTCTTCAAGTTACATCTCCTATATCCATTGTATATCTTGTATTATATACATCTCAATCAATAAAATATTAGATCTCTTCTCTCTATTATTTTCTTCTTCTTTCTTTGCTATTAGGCTAGTTTCACAACACGTTATCAGCACGAAAGTACTCTCTTCCAAAACCCTAAATTGTTCTCTTTGATTTCTTGTGTACATCGGTTGCACTAAGCATGTCTTCCTCACTTCTGTGGTATGCATTCATGAACAACCCCATAACAAAGACCACACGTAATTTGTTCGGATCAAAGACTGCTTTGCGATTCATGGTGGCATTCTGGTCAGCTTCTGTCATGGGAGAATTAAGGTACCTACATGATTTTTTTTGATTAATTGAATTTTGAATGTTTGTTTTGAATTGGGGTGAAAAAAAACAATAAAGCAAAAAGATAAACGGGGTTGGTGGGTCGGTTCACACATACCACTAAAATATGTCAAACCATGCTTAATTTGGATTTTCTTTTCACTCTACAATCCATTCTTTCGAGATTAGATAAACCACGCAAATTTCTTGTTCTCTGTTTTTCGGTTTTACGTTAGAAAAAAAAAACAAAATAAGCAATTTTATTTAGATTATAATTTAGTAAACGTGATATGTAAATAAACCAAAAGTTTATCACTGTTTAAAAGCTTTATTATATATGCTCTTTTATAATGATTTATAAAATATTTCAAATAGATAATTATGAGAAGTACAATCTTAACCAAAATTAAGATTATAAATATTGTTTGATGTGTGTGTTATATAAAGAAAACAATTGTTTTAATAAATATATTGGTCCTCTTGCTTGTTAATTTATTAAAGAAATAAGCTTTTAATCTTTTAGTAAAATCCATTTTACTATATCCATATTGCTCATATTTTTTTTATATATTACGAAACTTGACAAATGCTAATGTGAAAAATATTAATAACATAAAACAACAACAAATGATTTTGAGTATTGTTTGGAATCAGTATCATCAAATTTTATAACATTAATTGCAGATGAATACTAGAGAGTTATCATTCTAACTATAAGAAATAAAGTCATAAATTAAAAGATCTCTTTTATCCGGAATGTGAGGTGATTATGTGATATATTTTTGAGAATTGCATATATATGTCTTCTTGGTGCTATATATTATTGTTATACTTTTACTAGCAAATAAAAGAGTAAATTGCCATTTTAGTCCCTGAGTTTTGTCCAAATATGCCAGTTTAGTCCAAATATTTTTTTTGTGCATCTGGGTCCCTGACTTTTACATTTTTTTTGCCATTTTAATCACAATGCCTAACTCCATCCATAAACCCCATCTGTAACCAGGGGTATTTTGGGGATTAACTTAAAAAATGTTTTCAGTTGCCATTTTGATCCAATTCCAAAAAATCAAAAAAATTCAAAAAAATCAAAAAAATTCCAAAAAAAAACTAAAAATACAAAAAATTCTAAAAAATCATAAAAATTCTAAAAAATCAAAAAAATTCTAAAAAATTCAAAAAAATCTAAAAATCAAAAAAATTCAAAAAAATCCAAAAATCATTAAATGTTTCGGCACGAACCGTTTCGACCCGTACCGTTTCGAACCCGAACCGTTTCGAGCCGAACCGTTTCGACGCGAAGCGTTTCGACCCGTACCGTTTCGAACCGTACCGTTTCGACGCCGAACCGTTTCGACGCGAACCGTTTCGAACCGAACCGTTTCGACCTGTACCGTATCGAACCGAACCGTTTCGACGCGAACCGTTTCGAGCCGAACCGTTTCGAACACGAACCGTTTCGACCCGTACCGTTTCGAACCCGAACCGTTTCGAGCCGAACCGTTTCGAGCCGAACCGTTTTCGATCCCGAACCGTTTCGACGCGAACCGTTTTGACGCGAACCGTTTCGAACGGTACGGTTCGAAACGGTACGGGTCGAAAACGGTTTCGCGTCAAAACGGTACGGTTCGAAACGGTACGTGTCAAAACGGTACGGTTCGAAACGGTTCGCGTCGAAACGGTACGGTTCGAAACGGTTCGCGTCGAAACGCTTCGGTTCGAAACGGTTCGCGTTCGAAACGGTTCGCGTCAAAACGGTACGGTTCAAAACGGTACGGTTCGAAACGGTACGGGTCGAAACGCTTCGCGACGAAACGCCTCATAAAAATTCAAAAAAATTCTAAAAAATCATAAAAATTCTAAAAAATTCAAAAAAATCTAAAAATCAAAAAAATTCTAAAAAATCCAAGAATCATTAAATGTTTCGGCACGAACCATTTCGAGCCGAACCGTTTCGACGCGAAGCGTTTCGACCCGTACCGCTTCGAACCGTACCGTTTCGACGCGAACCGTTTCGAACCGAACCGTTTCGACGCGAACCGTTTCGAACCGAACCGTTTCGACCCGTACCGTATCGAACCGAACCGTTTCGACGCGAACCGTTTCGAACCGTACCGTTTCGAACCGTACCGTTTCGACCCGTACCGTATCGAACCGAACCGTTTCGACGCGAACCGTTTCGAGCCGAACCGTTTCGAACATGAACCGTTTCGACCCGTACCGTTTCGAACCGTACCGTTTTGAACCGTACCGTTTTGACGCGAACCGTTTCGAACGCGAACCGTTTCGAACGCGAACCGTTTCGAACCGAAGCGTTTCGACGCGAACCGTTTCGAACCGTACCGTTTCGAACCGTACCGTTTTGACGCGAAACCGTTTTCGACCCGTACCGTTCGAAACGGTTCGCGTCAAAACGGTTCGCGTCGAAACGGTTCGGGTTCGAAAACGGTTCGGCTCGAAACGGTTCGCGTCGAAACGGTTCGGCTCGAAACGGTTCGGGTTCGAAACGGTACGGGTCGAAACGGTTCGGCTCGAAACGGTTCGGTTCGATACGGTACGGGTCGAAACGGTTCGGTTCGAAACGGTTCGCGTCGAAACGGTTCGGTTCGAAACGGTTCGCGTCGTAACGGTACGGGTCGAAACGCTTCGTGTCGAAACGGTTCGGCTCGAAACGGTTCGTGTTCGAAACGGTACGGGTCGAAACGGTTCGTGCCGAAACATTTAATGATTTTTGGATTTTTTAGAATTTTTTTGATTTTTAGATTTTTTTGAATTTTTTAGAATTTTTATGATTTTTTAGAATTTTTTTGATTTTTAGATTTTTAGATTTTTTTGATTTTTTTTGATTTTTTTTTATTTTTTTTTATTGTTTTGATTTTTTTGAATTTTTTTGATTTTTTGGAATTGAATCAAAATGGCAACTGAAAACATTTTTTAAGTTAATCCCCAAAATACCCCTGGTTACAGATGGGGTTTATGGATGGAGTTAGGCATTGTGATCAAAATGGCAACAAAATGTAAAAGTCATGGACCCAGATGCACAAAAAAAAACTATTTGGACTAAACTGGCATATTTGGACAAAACTCAGGGACTAAAATGGCAATTTACTCCAAATAAAATATCAAATTTATGTTTTACTATTATTCTCATAAAAAAATTATATACTAGTTTATATCATGTAAAAGATTTATTTATTTATTTATATACAATAATATGACAAAAAAAATTGTTTTCGAAATAATCCATCACACAAGGAAGATAAATGCCTGTTAGATTTTTATCTAGTCACCTTTAACTAGAACTTAAAATTAACTTAATTCATTACACTTGTGTTCTTTATCAAAAGATTGTGCTTATTTGAGAATGCTAATATGAACCCTCTCGTGAATGATGACGTAAATATACGGTGATAGTACCAAGTATATTTTTGCATAAACTATACTTTAAACGAATCATGGAGTTCGTACACATATTATTTTGGGTATAATATCTGGGTGTGATTGGTAAACCATGAAAAGATAATACATAAGTAATATATAGTTTATAATTAATGAAAAAAGAAAAAGAAATATCTTATTTGAGTTCTATATGGTGACATGTATAATGTTGTGTATGTCTACAATTTTACTTTATGTATACCTTCTATATTAGATGCAATTATTTATCTATATAGATAGTATTGGATGGAACAACGAAACCATAGGTATGGTTTGTTGTTACTCTCATGAAAGAATATAAAAATGCTTATACATGACATCTAAAATGTCATACTCCCTAAATCTCATTATCTTGTTATAAAAGCTTGTAAGATGTTAGACTAATAAATTTATATGACTCGAACATTTAGTTACTTCTCAATTAATGTTATGTGAAGAGAAGATTGTTTGTATAAAAGAATTGGATAAAATAATTTTCATTTGTCACACCTGAGATATGCTTCTGAAGTAGCGATATCATTTAGTGAGGATGATAAGTCTGAGATAATTTCATATGCGTGTGACCGAGTAAATTATAGAAAGCTACGAAACTTGTTTTAATTCTACTCCATTCCCTGAAATGAATGTGATGATATATTAATTAGTGTAAAGATAGTGATCATGGACATATTTGTAATGATGGTCATGTTAATAATGAGATGAAGCACCAAAAGTGGCAAACTAACAATAATGAGATGGGCCACAAAAGTGGCAAACCTAGGAATGATTGCATAATGTGATGGTTTGAACTTCAAAGTTATAATATATTCTCTCGTATCATACGTTTAGTATTACATACGAGCAAGTAATACAGATACGATCATAAACCAGAAGTTTATGGCATGACCTGTTAGACCACACCGAGTAAATGATGATGTGAAACATAATGAAGAATTAGAAGATTCTTCAAGCTGGATATTAGCATGTAATGTTTGCTCTCAAGGGAAATTTTATATTTGCCAAATAAAGGAGGGTGTGTATCCCTAAATATTCTGGAAGTGATTAAAGGATATGCACATCCCAACATGATACCATTTAGTGTTTTAAATCGATGCATCGTCTAAATGGTTATCAAATCCACAGCCTGAAGTTTGTGTGATTGTGGGTTAGTTAATGTGATAGCAAGCATATTAATCCAGAATGTATATTTATTTTGGTAATAATGGTGAATTCAATTCCCAAGTTATTAATGATTATTGGAATAAATGTTGAACTTCATATCGCTTATGTTTATACAAGAATTGCTTTATTGAGACGATCACTAAACGTTCACGATTGATAGCAAAGCCACTAATCATGTGAGCAAGTTCATGTTTATATATGCGTACATGTAATTTTACATGCAATAACATTAATACACATCAAGCCAACATGTTGTAATAGTTTCTCCCCATTATAGTTGGTTTTTGGTCAGAAACCAAAGATATCCCTTCTAAGATTTTGGTTGTGCGGTATATATTGAAATTGATCCACCACTACGCACAAAGATGGGACCTTAAAAGGTGGTTGGGAATATATGATAAATTAATTGATATCCATCTCAATGGATTAACATTCCCAACATCAGGGGAGATAAAAAGCAGTTGGAAAATAAATGAGTTGGTATGAATTATCATTGATCCTCAAAAACTAAAAGTGTGAACCAGAAGTTCAAAGAATAACTCATATACAAAGATTAGCGAATCTATTACCAGACGCATTCACTGACCTTAAAAAGGTGATTATGTCACATATACCAACTGCTAATGCTCCAATTAAGATGAGTGTCCTAAAAGGACAACCACATGTTTGTAATGAGTCTATTGCACGTCTGAAGCGTGGTAGACTAGTTGATTCCAATAATAAAATTCCTCGAAAGTTGGAGCAACTAATTAAGATGGTCAAGTCGGGGTTATATTAAAAAGGTCTCCTGAAGAGACGGTAGACATGATGGTTCAAGAAGAACCTCTGGTACCTGAAACTAAAGAGATCTCGATAAGTTGTATCATGTCTAAGATATGTATGGAATCGAAATAAAATCGACGTCGTTATACTTTTGTATATAATATAGCGCTTGTAATGATGAAATGATGAGGGTCAAGATTTAAGATCTGCCTATGAACAAATACAAAGAAATAATTGGCCAAAACGAAAAGACGCAAATGAGGCAAAGTTGAATTCTCTATTGAAATGGAAAGTTTTTGGACCAGTAGTCCATACAACAAATGTTGTAAAACATATTAGAAACAAACAGGTCTTTTATGCGAATCAATAAATGAAAAGTAAATGGTATAAGGCAAAATTGGTGGCACAAGGATTTCGCAAAGACCTAATATTGATTATGAGGAATCGTATTCTCCAGTGGTGGATACAATAGCTTTCTAATATTTAACTAGTCTGGTAATAATATTAAAGAGAGAATTGACATGCGTCTTATGAATAATATTTATCACTTGATACTGAAAGTTTACATGAAAGTCTCTGGAGGATTTAAATTATCAAAATCATGTAAATAAAGTTCTCGAGAACAATATGATCGTTGTATACATATTCATATTTGAATACGACTGAACTCCTGATGAGTTACCTAAAGGTGAATTG
>JARYGA010046315.1:0-128520 GCA_030545235.1 Helianthus tuberosus
TTGCTACTTCAATCTTGCAATTTTCATTTATATTTTTTAATTTAATTCTTTTATTAATATTAGATGTGGCATTAAAAGAATTCTTTTATTAATATTAGGTATATATTATTGATTAGTTTTATTTGAATACTCAAAATATTTTAGATTTTTGCAATGAACGAAAACAAAATATTATAAATTAGTATTAGCGATAAAAACATTAATATAAATTATATTATTGCAAATGTAATATATCTAAACATTATAAATATTAATTATATAGCTTTTCTTTCTTCAAATAATTATGCGAATAGCATTTTCTCCTTTAATTTAATATAATATAAGTTAAATATAATTAATATAATAATTAGTTCCACAATAATTCTAATGGGTATTTAATATTATAATTAATAACCGTAGTTCATTTTTTAAAATGTGTAATGAATTATATTAATTTACTAATAGTATTATTAATATATTATTTATTATATTAATATCTAATATTATTATCATTAATATATTGTATTGTAAACAACTTCAATATTTAAATGATGTAAAGATAACTAGGTTCTCAACGGGTTCGATCAATCCAATCAGAGAACATCTCCACCTTTGCATTTATGACTTTAATTTCCAGATCTATTATCTACATGCATATCAGGATTTAAAAAAAAATAGTTAATCTCAAGTTATCCATGTTCATCTAAATGACAATTTATAAACATCACCGCTAATAACAGTTTTAACTTTACCAAAGCATAAAGGTTTACATTTTCTATTAACATACCATAATACCACTATTATTCTTCAACAGGGGTGTAGCTTAGTTGATACCCGGGGGTGCACCCCCCCCCCCTCCCCCCCAATGTTTCGATTAGAAGTATAAAATTTCTGATTTTTCGTCCAAAAAATTTAAAATTATAAAGGATCGCCCCCCCCCCCCCCTCAATTATTTTGCCTAAATATTTATATAATATATAAATTGGGTCGCATGACTTTCCGCCGTCAAGCTCCGCCACTATTCTTCAATATTTCAAAAAAACAAAATCTGAATATTTTCATAACAGAGTCATACTTGCTATGAACGAAGTTGTACAGAAAGTAAATGATCACCTACTTTCATTACTTCCCGACAGAGAAAAAGAATAATTAAGTTATGTAAATTGGTGTGCGTATAAAAATAATTCACTTGTGTAAATTTGTGCTGATATTGTAAAGTTACATGATTTCTATCTTTAGACCTGTGTAATACACAGGCTTATAATCAATAATAATTTAATGCAAGTCTATACTCACCAGATGTCCTAAACGGAGTTATATTTTTAGGCTTGTCAAACCATTGATAATTACTAAAGGTCAGTGTTTCAGTGACGTTATCAAGAAATACTGATGGAAATAATGGTTTATGTAATGGAACTCAACTTTAGGTCCTATCACTGTTTGATCAGGTTATTGAGGCATCATATTATCCAGAAGTAATACTGGCACTCGAACGTTTATCCCTAGATTTCGTTTAATACCGCCAAATAGAAGGATTCCGTCTAAATTGAAAAGAAAACAGTTTCCTCTCGCCCTATGTTTTGCCATGTAAAGTTGGTTTGTTTTTAAAAGAATCGGTTTTTAACAATGACCAACTGTTGCGTCATCTATGGTAAAATAAATCACTTATATATATTTATGAAGACACTATAAAATTAAATAATTTATAATTTTATATCCTTAACCCCGTGTAGTACACGGGTCTAATAATCTAGTAATTTATAAAACTATGATACTTATGATATTGGTATTAATGCTTTAAATTTATTAGGTGTGATGTTTTTATTAAATGTTATATTAGTGTATCATGTGTATTGTTGTAAAAGAGTATTTATGAATTTACGAATACTCCTGCAATTCGTAAAGAACAATGTATAGTGATTTGTGTTTTTAATAAATTTTTGTATGGAAATCCTCTAAAGGCTACCTGTGTTTTTAGATGTTACATAAGTGTAAATCATGTAAATTGTTGTTGATTATTTATTAATGTATGAATGTTTATGCAATCTGTAAAGGAAAAACCTAATAAGTTATGAATTTAACAACACACATGATCATTCATTACAATCTTATGGTAAAATGTGCTAAAATTACATTTTTTGCGAGCTCAACAACCTGCTAACATCTGTTTGCCCTTTTAACGTCTGTTTCCTAATCCTCTTAACGTCTGTTGACTAACCATTTTAACCTCTGTTGACTAACTCTTTTAACATCGGTTGACTAACATCTGATACTTAACAGTTAACATCTGTTCACGTGGCAACCTCTGTTAGGGATAATGGATGACAGTTGTTAGGAAACCTCTGTTTGAAAGCAACAGAGGCATGTAACAGTCGATAGACAACAGTGGTTAGGTTGTGTGTAATACTGGAACTCATGTTGACTAACTCTGTTGACCATTAGTTTATATCAATTTTGTAAGTCTGCACTAATTATTTTTTTACTTTCTATTAAAATGTGTTATGTAAGCTTTTCTAAAAACCATCCGTGTTTGCACACAGGTTTTACTACTAATATTATATAGAATCCCTGTATTCCTATCTCTCTCACTCTTTACCTTTTTTTCTCCCTTCCCCTCTTATCCACTACCACCCTCAACCACTCTTAACAACACCAACACCACAAATGTTTTCCACCAACGAGATCTTCAGATCTGGCACCTGTTTATGAACGACGTTTTTTTTTCTATAGCTTCTTGAACGATATTTGTTTCTTGACACTTTCGAGACCAGCTTCTGGACGCTTTCGAGGCCGGCATCGGCTTCTTGAGCGACGTTTGTTTCAACAAATGTGGTGGTTCGAAAACCGGTTATGAGATCTATCGCCATGGTGGTTACTGGTTAGAGTTAGACAATAAAAGTATTGGTATAGTGGGTTTGTTTGTTGGTGATAAGAAGTGGTCATTGGAGGAGTAAATTGGGGAAGGTGAGATGTGGGTGAAAGGAATTTTATTTTATTATTTTGCTTGGTCAAAAACAGGTGTGAGATTTGTAGCCTGATTTGAATAAATGTTGATACACATGAGGATAATGTTGAAATGTGGGAAACAGATGAAGATGATGATGTTGGTATGGTTTCAAGTTTGATATTAATCATGATCCCACCTCAATTGTAAACGGCATTGTGTTGTTGGTGGTTTGGCAGGTGGGGGGATTGGTGCGGTGGTGGTTGTTGGTGGTAAAAGAGATGGGTGGTGGTGGAGAGTTATTTACATAAAATGATTAGGTGTTTAAGTTATCTACATAATTGGTCTCTGAGATGGTTAATGACAAAACTGCCCTCATGTGCAAGGCACATGATCAAATTTAACAGAAAAAAATAATTGCGTTAAGGCTAAAGGACATAACGTGTAACATTTTAAAAACATTAAGGACAAAAGTCGTCAATTTTAAAGACAAAGGACACCGCCTGAAATTTGGTTTAAAGATAAAGGACAAAACTTGCAATTCACTCTAATGTAAAAAAAAAAAAACTTTTGTTAAGTAGAGTAAATTACAAGTTTTGTTCTTTATGTTTACAACAAATTGCAGGCGCTATCCTTTAGCGCAAAAGCTGACGAGTTTTGTACTTTATGTTTCAAAATCTTGCACGGTTTGTCCTTTGAGCCTAACTCAGTCAGATTTTTTGGTTAAGTATTGTCATGTGACTTGCGCATGAGGGCATACTTGTCATTTCACTTTTCCAGATGTTATTTTGTAAACACTTATTATTGAGGGACTGTATCTATAAAACTGGAAAAAAAAAATCTAAACTCTTTCTCTTTCTCTATTGTAATCTGAACCCACCACCACAACCCAATCTCTATCTAATCTCTCTCAACCCACCACCACCCCACAACCTTCATCGCCGGTAAACAAGCAGGCCAAGTTAACGCGGTACAGCTGGCGGCCTGCGGAGTTCGACTCAATAAATAATCTCTCTTTTTTCTTTCTCTCCGCAATTTTAGAAAGAGAAAGTGATTTTCATTTTAATTTAAAGAATGTGGTGGGTTTTGAGCTGTGATTAGCTATCTGTCTTCATACTCTCTCTCTCTCTCTCTAAATACTTCAAACCCTCATTCACTCCCACATTTTCAAATTCCTCTCACAACCAAATAACAATAACAATAATTATTCAATCTTATCAAACCACCATTTGTTATGTCTCGTTTCTCCTTCTGATGAAGACCATTTGTTTAAGTTTAATCTCCTTTCTTCTTCGTTCTCTGCTTGGATTTTCACCTGTTAGGGTTTTATCTTTGTTCGATGACTCCCTCGCCAGCTCCGGCTCTGGCCACGGCAGCTGCTGTACTACCTCGACGAGAACGGCGACAGAGGTGAAAACGTGGCGGTGGATCCGTCGCTGGAAGCATGGAAGCAAGCAATACTCTAAGATCCATAAAATCTGACCGTTGATTGGGTCGGTCTCGTGTGTGCGACTACACCAGAGTGTTCTGTGCACCCGCACCGGATAATCGTTTAGGAGTGGTGGTGATGGTGGGTTCTGTAACAACACGACTTTCCGGGAAAGTCCAAGTCAAAGTACATGTCAAAGTCAAAGTTAAGATCTTATTCAGATCTGTTACTTCTTGCTTAATTATTGCTTCTTCAAGACGCATTTAACGCTATTACAACGCATACTATTTAACACTTTTTATCGCATATCACATTGCATGTTATAAAATGCTATCAAAACGCAACGCAGACTCGAAACGCAGTTAGGGGTATTGTTCTATGTGTGTGTTATTATGTGTTTTACTTATGTGTGCCTTATATATATTTCGGGATGATATTCGCAAACGCCATCGCAACGCTATTGCATCGCAATCTCAACGCAACTCGAAACGAACGTTTACTTTTATGCATTTTATGTGTTATGTTATTTGTATAACTACTTCTTTAAAATGTTATGTGGTTGTCTCATCGCAACGTTTAAACGCAACGCCTAACGCACGAAACGAAACTCGGAAAAACTAACTCGCACCAGTCGCCTGATCGAATGAGTGTTCGGTCGAATGATCATCCGTCCAGATGACCATCCGATTGGATGGCCATCCGATCGGCTGACCATCCGACCCATCGTTCCACCACCCTAACTCCTCCCTCTCACTATAAATACCCACCTGTCACATCACTGTTCACTGATGTGTCAGCCCTATCCGACCAACACGCTCTCAGCTCATTCTCAAGCACATTTCACTCGATTCAAGGCTATTTTCGTAAGTTTTCTTCCTAAATCTTGTACTTCTATCATCAATGCACACTTCTTCATCATCTCCTCCATCAAATCATACTTTTTCACCATGAAATCACCTGATTTGGAATACTTGAAGGTGACGTCATCAAGGTTTCTTATGCAAACTGTTATATGGCATCATCTTGTCAAGATATGTTCGAATCTAAAGGATTTCTACATGATTGAACTAGATTTCAACACTGCTTCAAACTTTTCTTCAACATTTCATCACTTTTCAAACTTTCTTTCAAATCTTTTTACACTCTTCTACTTAAAACCGATGGAACCTAGGCTCATTTAGGCTCTCTACTCATTCTCTAGTTGAGAACTGGTCTGAAAACGGATTTCCTCCGAAGAGACGACCGATTCACGGGTTGAACATGAAACTTCATCGGGAACAGTTAGACTGATCGAATGGGGTGATTCAGATCCGATCAACTGGACTAAACTCGGTATGTTTCCGTTGTTTGGCACGCCATCACGCCGTCTCCGTTAAAACTTTTAACTTAGAAAAATTCACAAACTCCTCAAACAGCATATCACCCAATCGAATAGCCATCCGATCGGATGACCATCCGATCAGATTACTATTCGACCAGGTGACTTGTTCTTTGTAACTTCAACACTTAAACAATTTGATCAAACTTCAAAGAATATCACACTTTCAAAAGAATAGCCATCCGACCGAATGGCCATCCATCCGGATGACCATCCGATCGAATGACTTGATATCTATAAATACTTCTCATTTTACAAAATGCTACAACGAAAACTTCAAAGTTCTAAAACGATTTAAAAACACACTCACTCAGATCGAATGACCAACCGTCCAAATAGTCATCCGTCCGGATGGACATCCGATCGACTCACCATTCGACACTTCTCTCATCCGATGCACTGTTCACACGCTGTTCAACGCTTACACTATCGTTCTATGCCCAGGCTAATCTCCACGCGCTCCCTTCAATCCAATTTATTGTTTATTTACTAAACACGCTCTGTGAGTATACTCGAACCCATATTCTTTTAACGCACTTTGGGTGTTACATACGTTCTCTATATCAAATCACATCAAAGACACAGTGCAAATACTTTTAACGCTAACCGCTCCCGCATGTTATACGTGACTCGATGAATGCTTATATGTTATGTTTACACAGTGATGGTTTTACCTGACACCTTAGCAACGATAGTACTATAGTTTGGACTCAGCACCTGTCGTGGACAGGGGTTGTTAAGGGTTTTACTTCACATGGTCACAGTGGTGATAATGTGTTGCGCATTCTACAACTCGCAGTCATGTCGGTTGCATACTTCATTGTCGATAGCTTACTTGCTTCACATTTCTACGTGTTATATGCTGGTTATGCGTAAACGTTTTCGCTACTATATGATATCAAACTTGTGTACTCACCTTTACACTCTGTGTATTGAATTTATTTTAACGTATGTGACAGGTTGATTAGGATGCTTTGCTTGTCGTGCTATGAAGAACAAGCTAGGGAGTCTAGAAACAAACTAAATAAATCTGAGTTGTCGGAACAGTTTGCTTGTTTATGAGAAACTCTGTCTGTAATAACTGTTTTTACTTTATATGTTTATGGTATGGGACATAAACGTTAAATATATCGTCATTAATAGTTGTTATGGATTCTCTAGAACAATCTGTTTCGCTCAGTGCCACGCCCCGATGTTTCTGCCATCGATTGGGGTGTGATAGATTGATATCAGAGCCATAACTATAGGGAATTAGGAAAGACACGACCTAGTCCGGGTTTAGTGTCTTAGAATCGACCTAGTATTTAGTCTAAGCACCAACAGACCGCCTTGTGCAAGCCCAGTAGGGGTCCTGCACGAGCTTACTCTTTACGCTCCCGCTCGTACTCGCTAAACTACATCTTTGCACAAACACCGCACACTACAGCTTCATGCAAACACAACTTTTCCTAAGGTTGTACACTACATGGCCTTCTTAAGGCTGACACAACACACACGTTTTTTGAAAACACTCGCATAACACAATCGAGTGATTTGGTCGAGACCAGGTGTGAAAACCGAAAACTCTCGATAAAATAGCTCACTTTATGCAAATTTTTACTATTAACACGAGAATTTTCATTGAGTCAGGAGTGAAATCCATATCTCGACGAAATTCTCCATCTCAATCTCGTGGTTTTACCACACTATCAGGAACGAAGTTGTTAAGTCGGGCGTGAAACCCGTATCTTGACGACCCGTTCCACTCTCTATTTTGGATTTTACAAAACTCTCACCAAAGTCTCGATGGACTCCAACAACCCGAGTCACGTAGTAACCGAAAATATGAGTGCCGATCGCTGTGTTACAGCAAGAGCACAGTCTTTTAGGCCAAAGCGTGTACTCAAACTCGTTGAGAATAGTCGAACCACTTTGGGTAGTCGATGCCTAACACCCAAGGTACTCTGTTTCGATTCTGAGCTCACAGCCGCTGATTCTTTGATTTTAATGTGCTTTTTATATGTTTGTATGTTTATTTGTTTCGATTTTGGATGTTTTAACGCTTGTCGCTCCTCGCTTTATTAAACGCGCACGACTCGCACAGCACTTTTTACCTCAAAACGCTAACAAATTGCAGACAAACTAAGAACTCTCGCTATCGCTACTCTCACTCGCAACTCTCGATCGCTTTACGCAGCTATTAAAGATAGGTGAATACATGCAAAATATGTAGGTGAATACGTGCAAAATAGGAAGGTGAATACGTGCCAAAGGTGTGCTTATGTGCTCCTATGTGCTTCTATGCTTCTGTGCTTACGTGCTTATGTGAATTATGTGCCTACGTGACTACGTGCCTATGTGTTAGACGTGTTCCTGAGCTTTATCTATTAATAATAATAAGTATGTTGGTTGAGCATCATATGACGGGATTCGATTGTGCCGTCTAAACCATACGACGATGTCTGCTGCAGATAATGTCTTCCCTTGGTTCTCACACTCGCCGAAACGCTCAAAGAAGCAAAGATGACAAGCGCATCGCTTCACTTGTCGCCAAGGAAATGGCTAAAGTCATACCTCAGATCGTCAGTGAGATCAACGAGGTTAGCAGCAAGTCATCCGTCGAATCGAAGAGCGATTCTCCAAAAACGCCTTTCAGCTTTAAGCAATTTAAGGCTTGTGGTCCTAAAGACTTCACTGGTGAAGATAGACCTAGCGCAATGTTCCAATAAAGTCTCTCTCCGTCAAAGCGGATGCCCTGATGAACTCCGCACTGTGAATGCTACCGAGGTCTTCCAGTCTAGGGCACTGGATTGGTGGACTGCAGAGCGCAACAGGCGTGGAAACGATGCAGCCTATGGTCTGTCATGGGAGGAACTGAAGGAAGTCATGATGAAAGAATTTTGTCCCCCACATGAACTCCAGAAGCTGGAAAACGAGTTTTGGGGTATCAAGCAAGAAGGAGATGATAATGTTGGTCTCACCTCTCGCTTCAAACAACTCAGTACTGTCCAAGTCAAGTGTCAACCCCAGACATCACGATCAAGAAATACATCCGCGCTATTCCAGATTGTGTTGCCGATTTTGTTCAAGCAGCGAAGCCTGCTACCATTGAGGAAACCTTCCAACTCGCCGCTGATATCAATGATAAACTAGTTTTGGCTGGTTATTTCAAAACCTCAACCAAGAATCTCCACCAGGTCACTGCTACTCCCGCTACTGAAACCGCAGCACCTCAAGTTTCGAAGTCTTCACGCCAGAATCACAAGCGCAAGGGTAACAACAACAAGAACTGTGCTGCAACTGTCGCTCCTCTCAATGTTGTTCCCGCCTAACCCAATCAGAATCAGAACCATCAAGTTGCCGCACCTGTGACTAACGCACCGCCTGCTAAGCGTGCGTACACTGGTCCTCACCCTCTGTGCCCTACTTGCACCTACCATCACCCAGCTGGGATAGCTGGCCATTTCTATGTGCACTGCAACATCTATGGACACTTCACAGCGAACTGTCGCACTGACCCGCATCCACAAGCCCAAGCTCAAGCTCCTCCAGCACTACCAGCTCCATTCCCCGCTCCTTAGGGTAACCAAGCAGCTCCTGCTCACGCACGAGTTTGCTACTCATGTGGTGACCCTAATCATTTTGCTAATGCCTGCCCGAATCGAGTTGTGAAACAAGAGCCGCAGCAACAGCAGCAACAGCAGCAACAGCAGCAACAGCAGCAACAGCAGCAACAGCAGCAACAGCAGTAACAGCCACAGCAACAAGCAGCCCGTGGACAAGCCTTCAATATCAATGCCCGCCAGGCTCAGACTGACAACAACGTTGTTAATGGTACGTTTCTCGTTAACGGTATATATGCCTCGTGTTTAATTGATACTGGAGCCGATAACTGTTTTGTGTCGTTTGAATTCGAGAAACTCTTAAACCGTAAACGCACTAACCTCCCAACGACGTTCGACGTAGAAATTACCATTGGAAGAACCGTCACCATTAGTTCCGTTCTTCGTGATTGTACTCTTGAACTCAACAATCACATCTTCCCGATCGATCTCATTCCGATGCAATTTGGTAGCTTCGATAACATAGTAGGCATGGATTTTCTTCATGAAAATCGTGCTGAAGTCATTTGTTTCGAAAAGATGATATGTTTCTCTCTTTCAAACGGTGATCAACTCTGTGTCTATGGCGAAGTATCTTCGAAGGAACCGAAACTCATGTCGTGCATCCAAGCAAGCAAGTATCTCCACAAGGAATACAAGGCTTTTTGGCGCACATCATAGTAGCGGAGAAGGAAAAGAAAGCAATGGAAAAGGTGCTCGTGGTTCGTGATTTTCCTAATGTATTTCCTGACGATTTACCTGGTCTACAGCCGTCTCGTGATATCGATTTTTGTATTGACCTCATTCCTGGAGCTAACCCTGTCGCTAAAGCACCTTATCGTCTCGCTCCATCCGAAATTCGCGAACTCTCCAGTCAACTCTAGGAATTACTTGATAAAGGCTTCATACGCCCTAGCATATCTCCATGGGGCGCACCTGTCCTTTTCGTCAAAAAGAAGGATGGATCATTCCGAATGTGCATCGACTATAGGGAACTCAATAACTTACTATCAAAAATCGTTATCCCCTCCCCCGAATCGATGATTTGTTTGACCAATTGCAAGGCACTACGTTTTTTTCTAAGATCGATCTATGCTCTGGCTATCACCAATTACGAATTCAGGAGGAAGATATCCCTAAAACCGCTTTTCGAACTTGCTACAGCCACTATGAATTCGTCGTTATGCCCTTTGGACTTACCAATGCACATGCGGTCTCATGGATTTGATGAATCGCGTATGTAAACCCTTTCTCGGCCGCTTCGTTATCCTGTTTATCAATGATATCCTTACCTATTCGAAGTCGAAAGCTGAACATGCGCAACATCTACGTTTAGTTCTCGAGCTTCTCCAAGGGAATCGCCTCTACGCCAAGTTCTCCAAGTGTGAATTTTTGCTTGAGGAGGTTCAATTCCTTGGTCAGATCGTCAACAGTCAAGGTATTCACGTCGACCCCGCGAAGATTAAAGCAGTTAAGAGTTGGATTATGTCGAAAACCCCATCCGAAGTTCGTTCATTCCTCGGATTGGCAGGTTATTATTTCTAATTTATCACTGATTTCTCTAAAATCGTCGTTCCTCTTACCTCTCTTATGCATAAAGACAAGACTTTTGTTTGGGGAACCTAACAAGAGGATGACTTTCAAATTCTAAAGCGTATGCTTTGCAACGCTCCCATACTCGCGCTAACCGATGGAAACGACGACTTTGTAGTCTATTGCGATGCCTCTAACATAGGTCTTGGTTGTGTCCTCATGCAACGAGACAAGGTTATCGCGTACGCCTCTCGACAGCTCAAAGTTCACGAGAAGAACTACACTACCCACGATCTCGAACTCGGTACAGTTGTTTTTGCGTTAAAGATTTGGCGACACTACCTTTATGGTATTAAGTGTGCGGTCTTCACCGACCATAAGAGCCTACAACACATCTTGAACCAGAAAGAGCTGAACATGCGCCAACGCAGATGGGTTGAGCGTCTCAACGACTACGACTGTGAGATTCGCTACCACCCAGGCAAAGCAAATGTCGTTGACGATGCTCTCAGTCGACGAAGCTATTTGCATAGTGTTCGTAATGTTCAAGCCCAACGCGACCTCAAAGCTCTCATCCGCGACGCTCAACATGCCTGTTTTACCGAACGCACTTTGAAGGAAGAAAGGATTCTTGGAAACGAAGATCAACTAGTGAATAAACTGAATGGTATTTTTCATTATCTCGACCGAATTTGGATTCCCAATCGCAATAATCTCCGGGAGATTTTGCTGAATGAAGCTCACAAATCTCGATATTCCATTCATCCCGGTGCCGATAAGATGTACCAGGACCTTCGTGCCAGGTATTGGTGGCCAGGAATGAAGAAGGGTATCGCTCTCTGTGTTTTGAAATACTTAACTTGTTCTAAAGTCAAGGCTGAACATCAACGACCCTCTGGCTTACTCGAACAACCCGAAATCCCAATGTGGAAATGGGAGAGTATAGCTATGGATTTCATTACGAAAGTCCCCTGCATGCCATCAGGTCACGATAGCATTTGGGTTATCGTTGATCGTCTTACGAAATCCGCCTATTTTTTGCCAATACGAGAAGACTACAAGGTTGAACGATTAGCACGAATCTATACCGACGAAGTCATTTGTCGACATGGGACACCTCGTGTCATCGTCTCTGACCGCGATGGTCTATTCACCTCGCGCCTTTGGGAAACTTTTCAATCCGCTCTCGGTACTACTCTTTATCTCAGTACCACTTTCTATCCCCAGGCCGACGGCCAGACTGAACGCACGATTCGCACCCTTGAAGACATGCTTCGCTCGTGCATATAGATTTTGGTGGTAATTGGGATTCGCATTTACCTTTAGTCGAATTCTTGTACAACAACAGTTATCACTATAGCATTCAAATGGCACCATTTGAGGCGTTATATGGAAGAAGATGTCGATCGCCTATTGTATGGCACGAGATCGGAGACGCGCAAATTACCGGTCCTGAGTTATTACAAGAAATGACTGACAAGATCCTACAGATACGAGACAATCTCTTAAAAGCTCAGAATCGTCAAAAGAGTTACGCCGATAAACGCCGCAAGCCCCTTGAGTTCAAAATTGGTGATCACGTACTCCTAAACGTCTCACCTTGGAAGGGGGTGATCCGATTCGGCAAGAAAGGAAAGCTAGTGCTTTGATACGTTGGACCCTTTAAGATTCTGGAAAGAATTGGCAAAGTGGCCTACCGACTCGAATTACCGGAGGAACTCAGCAACGTGCATCCAACTTTCCACGTCTCGAACCTCAAGAAGTGTCGAGCCGAAGAGAATTTGCATGTCCCTCTCGAGGGCTTGCAAGCGGACGAAACATTACACTTCATGGAAAAGCCAGTAGAAATCATGGACCGAGAAACCAAGAAACTCCGACACTCTCGCATTCCTATAGTGAAGGTTTGCTGGGAAGGAAAACGAGGCACCGAGTTCACCTGGGAACTCGAAAGTGATATGAAAGTTAAATATCCACATTTATTCGTTACGCCCGCTCCTTAATTTCGGGACGAAATTCCCTAAAGTAGGGGAGACTGTAACAACCTGACTTTCTGGGAAAGTCCAAGTCAAAGTACAAGTCAAAGTCAAAGTTAAGATCTTATTCAGATCTGTTACTTCTTGCTTAATTATTGCTTATTCAAGACGCATTTAACGCTATTACAACGCATACTATTTAACGCTTTTTATCGCATATCACATCGCATGTTATATTAAACGCTATCAAAACACAACGCAAACTCGAAACGTAGTTAGGGGTATTGTTCTATGTGTGTGTTATTATGTGTTTTACTTGTGTGTGCCTTATATATATTTTGGGATAATATTCGCAATCGCAACGTTATCACATCGCAATCTCAACGCAACTCGAAATGCAGGTTTACTTTTATGCATTTTATGTGTTATGTTATTTGTGTAACTACTTGTTTAAAATGTTATGTGGTTGTCTCATCGCAACGCTTAAACGCAACACAAAGCCTAACGCACGAAACGAAAGTCAGAAAAACTAACTCGCACCAGTCACCTGATCGAATGACCGTTCAGTCGAATGATCATCCGTCCGGATGACCATCCGATCGGATTGCCATCCAATCGGTTGACCATCCGACCCATCGTTCCACCGCCTTAGCTCCTCCCTCTCACTATAAATACCCACCTGTCACATCACTGTTCACTGATGTGACAGCCCTATCCGACCAACACGCTCTCAGCTCGTTCTCAAGCACATTTCACTCGATTCAAGGCTATTTTCCTAAGTTTTTTTCCTAAATCTTGAACTTCTATCATCAATGCACACTTCTTCATTATCTCCTCCATCAAATCATACTTTTTCACCATGAAATCACCTGATTTGGACTACTTGAAGGTGATGTCATCAAGGTTTCTTATGCAAACTGTTGTATGGCATCATCTTGTCAAGATATGTTCGAATCTAAACGATTTCTACATGATTTAACAAGATTTCAACACTGCTTCACCGATTTCAAACTTTTCTTCAACATTTCATCACTTTTCAAACTTTCTTTCAAATCTTTTACACTCTTCTACTTAAAACCGATGGAACTTAGGCTCATTCAAGCTCTTTACTCATTCTCTAGTTGAGAACCGGTCTGAAAAAGGATTTCCACCGAAGAGACGACCGATTCACGGGTTGAACATGAAACTTCATCGTGAACAGTTAGACTGATCGAATGGGGTGATTCCCATCCAATCGACTGGACTAAACTCGGTATGTTTCCATTGTTTGACATGCCATCACGACGTCTCCGTTAGAACTTTTAACTTAGAAAATTTCATAAACTTTTCAAACAGCATATCACCCAATCGAATAGCCATCCGATCGAATGACTATTCGACCAGGTGACTTGTTCTTTGTAACTTCAAGACTTAAACAATTTCATCAAAACTTCAAAGAATATCACACTTTCAAACGAATAGCTATTCGACCAAATGACCATCCGTTCGGATGACCATCCGATCGAATGACTTGATATCTAGAAATACTTCTCATTTTCCAAAATGCTATAACGAAAACTTCAAAGTTCCAAAACGATTTACAAACATACTCACTCAGATCGAATGACCAACCGTCCGAATAGTCATCCGTCCGGATGACCATCCGTCCGGATGACCATCCGTCCGGATGGACATCCGATCGACTCACCATTCGACAGTTCTCTCATCCGATGCACTGTTCACACGTTGTTCAACGCTTACACTATCGTTCTATGCTCAGGCTAACCTCCACGCGCTCCCTTCAATCTAAGACAGTGTTTATTTACTAAACACGCTCTGTGAGTATACTCGAACTCATTTTCTTTTAAGGCACTTTGGTTGTTACATACGTTCTCTATATCAAATCACATCGAACACACAACGCAAACACTTTTAATGCTAACTGCTCCCGCATGTTATACGTGACTCGATGAATGCTTGTATGTTATGTTTGCACAGTGATGGTTTTGTCTAACACCTTAGCAACGATAGTACTATAGTTTGGACTCAGCACCTGTCGTGGACAGGGGCTGTTAAGGGTTTTACTTCATATGGTCACAGTGGTGATAATGTGTTGCGCATTCTATAGCTCGCAGTCATGTCGGTTGCATACTTCATTGTCGTTAGCTTACTTGCTTCATATTTCTACGCGTTACATGCTGGTTATGCGTAAACGCTTTCGCTACTATATTATATCAAACTTGTGTACTCACCTTTACACTCTGTGTATTGACTTTATTTTAACGTATGTGACAGGTTGATTAGGATGCTTTGCTTGCCGTGCTATGATGAACAAGCTAGGGAGTCTAGAAACAAACTAAATAAATCTGAGTTGTCGGAACAGTTTGCTTGTTTATGAGAAACTTTTTCTGTAATAACTGTTTTTACTTTATATGTTTATGGTATGGGACATGAACGTTAAATATATCGTCATTAATAGTTGTTATGGATTCTCTTGAACAATCTGTTTCGCTCAGTGTCATGCCCCGATGTTTCCGTCATCGGTTGGGGTGTGACAGGTACGACAGTGATGGTTGGTGCAGTAGGGTTGGGGTGGTTGGTAGGTGGGGGTGGAGGCGGTGGGAGTTGAGGTCGGGTGGGTGGCGGCGATGAAGGCTGGGGATGGTGGTGTTGGTGGGTTGAGAGAGATTAGAGAGAGATTGGGTTGTGGTGGTGGGTTTATAGATTACAGATTTACAGAGAGAAGAGTTTAGAATTTTTTTTTTTTATTATTTTTTAGTTTGTTAGATACAGTCCCTCGATAATAAGTGTTTACAAAATAACCCCTATGAAGTTAAAATGACAAGTATGCCCTCATTTGCAAGGCACATGACCATACTTAACCAAAAATTCTGACTGAGTTATGCTCAAGGACAACCCGTGCAAGATTTTGAAACATAAAGTACAAAACTCGTCAACTTTTACGCTAAAGAACAACGTCTGCAATTTGGTGTAAACATAAAGGACAAAACTTGTAACTTACTCTTTTAAGTAAATGGGGTGTGTGTATCAACTTGAATATGTTTGTGTCGTGTCTGGTTCAATATGTTTGCACGTCTTTCAAGACCATGTAAAAATTATAAACTATGTCAGGTTTAACCTGTTAATTCATAAACGTAACTCATTAAGATTCTGATTTTTACCCACTTGAATTCTAAAACGTATTTGTTTTCATTATCACAAAATGTTTCTAACACGCTTTGGGCATTTTGTAAGGTGTGGGACCTTAAAATACTGATTACTTGAAATATCTAAATCGTAACTCATTAAGATTCTAATTTTTACCCACTCGAATTCTAAAACGTATTTGTTTTCATTAACACAAAAGTTTTCTAACACGCTTTGCGCATTTTGTAAGGTGTGGGACCTTAAAATACTGATTATTTGAAATATCTAAATGGTAACTCATTAAGATTATGATTTTTACCCACTTGAATTCTAAAGAAATAAAACGTTTATGTTTTCATTACCACAAAAGTTTTCTAACACGCTTTGCGCATTTTGTAAGACGTGGGGCATTAAAATACTGTGAAATATCTAAATCAACATGTCCCCATTATTTGAAACCATGGGTTTATGTATTACATCATTTTTATATGACGTCAATAAAGTTACATTATTCAAAGCGATCATGCGGTCACGGTGGTCCATGGAAAATTTGATGCAACTTTTAAGTGTATTTTTTTGAAATACTTGTCAGTAAGTTAAAACGTTATACAGTAAATTACAAAATTGTCCATATGGATTTTGAAAATTTACTTTTAAGCTTTGGTTTAAAGTAGTCTTTTGTAGTCTTGTTTACATTTTTCCTTTCTCATTTATCTATTTACGTCATTTAATATATAGAAAAGTATCTTGTACAATACGTCTTAACGTACGCTATGTACGCGATAGTAAAATCGCACGTTATGTTAACAAAAATGAAAATTGCATGTGTCAAAAACCATGAAAATCGCATGTACATAAAGAATAAGGTAAATCGTATGTTCAGTAAAAATTCAAATCGCATGTACAGAAGAAAACTGAAATCGCATGTGGAAAAAAATGAAAGTCGCATGTTATAAACCAAAAATCGCATGTTGATACTGAATCTCGTACGCAGCTACGGTAAGTCATTTTGTACAATAACCAACCTCTAATATATATAACTGGAAAGTAGGTATTAATAGTGATTTTATTTTTAATGATATATAGTTTTTTAATATTTTGTTATTTAATATTACAATACTTTATTATTATATTTATTTTAATTTTTAACATATTTTTTTTCCTTTGTTAAAATCATATTTCCTTTATCATTTGTTTTTTTAAACTATATTTCCTTTATCAATTAATTTAATATCTCTTTAACAACTTTCGTTCATTAATTTTTTTCACTCGACATATGGTATAAGTTTTGTTAAAAATGAACTTGTATTCAAAATTGAGTATTTATTTGGTATCATAAAATGTTACGATGATAAATTAAACCAATTCTAATGGTTTGACTTTCTAAATAACATGATTCATTTTCAAATAACGTTAGTTTTACATTATCTTTTGTTTTGTTTTGCCGCAACGTGCGACGTCAACAAGTGTAATTGAAAAGTATTAATAGAAATTTGATTTTTATCATAATATATATAGTTTTTTCTGTACTTTTATCATTTCAATATTACAATATATTACTATTATATTTACTTTAACCTTAAACATATTTATTTAATTTTAACTTTTAATGATTTTTTTTAATACTACTGATACTGTCTAAACAACATCAGTATCGTACAGTATAACATCGGTATAGTTTTTTTATTATTAACATCATCATGTGCTTATTATTATGTACAAATCGATAAAAGTTCTATTCGAACGAGCCATATATAGTTGATTTTTTTATTATCTCAAACCGAACATATACCGACCAAACAACACCGGTTACGGTACCGTATTCGTTTTTATAGTTTTCTGGAAGTGGCGGTATAAAATTCAATGAACACAAAGTTATATTCGCAATAAAGTATTTTTTGTATCGTAAGCTAGATCGAGTGTTTGTGCGATACCGGTATCGTAACAGACCGATACTGACTGAACAACACCGAACTGATACAAGTATTTGCTTTAATTGTTTTCAGTTGATGTAAAACACGTGTCGATTGGCAACGATTGTTGTGACGAATGCCCGTACGAGTACTGTAATGAACCAGGCCGATAATGACCAAAGGCCCGCAGCGACGAGCACGGTAATCACACTAGTGGGTGTTAAATTTAGAGGCATTGAGTTTCGTGTTCTTTATCTTACTGATCGTAATGCTACATATGCAAACTCGTTAGATAGTGTTTGTTTTACAGATGAAATGGATTCTGAATGAAATTGGAACTGAATCTAAATCACTGGTTCACCTCTTTCTATCTGTATACAAGATAGTCATGTCATTTTATATATTTTATATTCCAATTCCATTGAGAATTATACCAACCAAACATTATAAGAATTTAAAGAAATTCTTTATAATCCAATTCCATTACATTTCACAAAACGAAGACTACCTTACAGTGAAGGATGTCACAACGGGAACAAACCTCATGTGTTTATTTGTATTAAATTTATCTATTCAAACACGAACCCACTTAAAAGTTAATATTATGATCCAAACAATGCATGAGTAATCTAATTATCTAAAAAAAGTCAATTTTATAGGTTGACGGATTTATATATATATATATATATATATATATATATATAGGTAAAGAGTAAGGTACAAATTACCTTATCGTACATTATATACGCTAACATTATAGCCATACACGTGTCCTGATTGGTTTTTCATATATAGGGTTAAATGAGACAATTAATTCAATCATCTGAGGGTAAATTCGTCTCTTTATTCAATCAGCGAGCGAGAAGTTCGTTACACTAATATCCCGGTATTTATCATTCGAATCAATTTCAAATTTTTTCATAATTCTCAATTTGCAGTTATCGTTCTTCTGTGTTAGGGTTTTATTTAGTTGTGTTTTTTTTTTCGATGGATCCACAGAGCAGCAGTGGACGTGCAAATGTTGTTGATGTTGAAGAAAGTCGACCGATCGGTGATCATGCTCAATTATCTGCATATCAGAGAGTTTCGGATGTTTTAAATCCGCCATCTGCAAATTCAAATCCAATTGCAAGTTCAAGTGCTCTAAACGATTGTTTTAATGGTAATTATGTGAATTCAGATTTCTAAATTGTTCGTATACCTGTTTTTTGTTTAATCGCTCTCTGATTTTACATTTTTGTAACTTTTTTTGAAGTTTGAATGTTGAGTTTATTTTTTATATGAAAGCAACATGTACAAATTCGCATGTTATTAGTCTTTCAATTCGCATTTGAGGTTTTTCCCTAAGTATTTCGCATGCTATGGTTTATTAAATCGCATAGATAAATCAGATTAATCATAATCATCAATCTCGCATGTTTTCTTCATAGATTTCGCATGTTTTTTATTTTTCTGATTTGATTCATTTAGATGAAAGGGTTTACACTCCGGAGGTTCAAGCATCAGCTACACCTGTGGTTGGAATGCAATTTATCTCTATTGAACAAGCATATGCGTTTTACCAATCATATGCTAAGTTGGCTGGTTTTTCTATTCGGAAAGGTGGTGAAGTAAACAGTGGTGGTATAATCAAAACTAAGTATTTTGTTTGTTCTAAAGAGGGACATAAGCCAATTTGTATTGACGATCGTTCGAAGTCAAAAAAGAAATTCAAAACAAGGAACAGGGGGACTATTAGAACTGGATGCAAAGCTCAACTTATGATTTGCACTGTGGATGGTAGATTATATACAGTAAAGAGATTTGTTGATGGCCATAATCATAAGTTTGTATGTCAAGATGATATTCACATGTTGCCAGCTTACAGACAATTATCAGATGTCCAGGAGGAGATGGTATGGGAACTAGGCACTTTAAACCTTGGTCATGTCAAAGCTTTCCATATAATGAGGAAACGTTATGGTGGTTTCGAAAACGTTGGTGCCACGGTTGATGATTGCAAAAATGTTAGGAAGCGAATTAACAGCTATATAGGAGAATATGATGCTGACATGGTGATTAATAGGATGACTGACAAAAAACAGTATTTAGCTGATTATTCGTTTGAATATTCTGTTGATGGTGGCAAACGTTTAACTGGTTTGTTCTGGGCTGATGGTTTATGTAAGCTTAACTATATGGAATTTGGGGATGTGATATCCTTTGATGCAACTTTCAAGACAAACAGGTTAGTGTTTGAAGACAAACATGTTTTTTTTTAACTATTTTTCGCATGTTATATGTCTTCATGAGCTGTGTATATCGCATGTGTAAAATTTGTGTTAACGATATCACATGTTTTACTTTGGTTTTCGCATGTGGGTTTTTGTAATTCGCATGTTTTACTTTTGTTTTCGCATGTGTTGTGCAGGTACAAGATGGTGTTTGTCCCGTTCACTGGCATTGACAACCACTGTCGAAATGTAACATTTGGAGCTGGGTTGTTGGCATCGGAGAGCATTGAATCATATAAATGGCTATTGAGTTCATTTTTAAAGTCATTTGGTCAGCAGCCAAAGGTTGTAGTGACTGATCAAGACCCAGCTATGAAACAGGCTATTGAGGAGGTTTTCTATGTCAGCAGACACAGATTGTGCATGTGGCACATAATGAAAAAAGTGGCAGATAAGGTATAGTATGCTATATTGTCTTTTGTTAGTGTTATTTTTTTGTATATTATATACTTTTTTATAGGTTGATATTAAGAGCATTTATTTGTCATAGGTTGGACACGAGTTGTGCAATAACGATGAGTTTAAAAGGAGGATGTGCGACATTGTATGGACTGATTCGATCGAGCCTGAAGAATTCGAGAGACAGTGGAAGTTGGTGATGATTGATTTTGGTCTCACAGAAAACAAATGGATCGATGATATGTTTGTGATGAGATCCATGTGGATTCCTGCTTTTTACCGACACGAGCCAATGTCGGGACTTATGAGAACAACATCAAGATCAGAGAGTGAGAACCATTTTTTCGGCCAGGTGTCTAATTCACAACTCACTCTCGTAGAGTTTATGAATCATTTCGACGGTGCAATGGATGTCCAACGTTTTAATCATAGAAAGAATGATCATATTTCAAGATATACGGAGCCTGCTAATTTGAGCGGAACTTCTTTGGAAGAAGATGCTGCTAAGAGATTCACCAGGTCTATATTCTTTGATCAGCAAATAGAGATTTTAGGTACAATTTCTGAATGTCTGCCGATGGACACCAAAGTAGAGGGTCCACAGATCAGGATAATGTTGAAGGACTTTAAAGCACATGGAAATGGTTTATTGGAGGTATTATTATACATGCGAATTTATTATGTTACACATGCGATTTAAAGTTATCCCTATACATGTTTGTAAAACATGCGAATTTAATATGTTACATATGCGATTTTAAAACTGATTCAATTACATGTTTTTTTTAGACATGCGAAATTGTCATGTTTCACATGCGAATTTAATTTTGAATATATATATATATTTTTTTTGTTGGTTTTTCCTAGGTGTGGTTCAAGAACCTTGAAAATGATGTAACTGCACAATGTAGCTGTTTGCGTTTTGAGCAGTATGGGCTGCTTTGCAAACACATTTATTTCCTTTTCAAGATGTTTGGTGTTAAAGAAATACCAAACAAGTATGTTACGAAGAGATGGACGAAGGATGTTGTTCCGAATGAGTTAAATGTGAAGTACAATCTAAATGTGGGTGGCAAGGATGTGCAACACAAGGCTAAACGGATTGCTCGTGAAATCATCCACACAGGGGAGTATTTGGTTAGCAATTTGATTTCCGACCTCGATCAACTTGTTTTAGTGAGGGATCAAATGATGCAGCTCAAAGAGAGAGTGGATCAGAGTCGTATAACTAAGCAACTTGATCCAAAATTTGACCGATTTTCCAAGTTGATTGGTTATCAACAACCCGTAACTAATGCTCCTCCTACTGTCCGTGTGCCGGCTGGTATAAGAAACAAAGGTCGAGGCTCGCATAAAAGGATTAAATCTAAGAAAGAACAAATGATCAGCCGCAAGGGGAAAAGGTCAAGGACATGTAGCGTATGTAATGTAAAAGGTCATGACATTCGGACTTGCGAGGAGCTGAAAGCCAAACTACAAGGTAAACAGCAAAAAAAGAAGAAGAAGGGCATCCAGATCGAAAATGTTGATAGAGACAAAGACAATGAGGTTGAAGATGATGAAGAGGAAGATGAGTTTGAAGATTACAGTAGTGATGATGGATCTGAAGAAGAAGATCAGTGGGAGGAGGTTTCGGAAGATGGTGAGGATGAGTAGTTTTTTCTAAATGGACATGCGATTTTATACGAAACACTTGCGATTTTTTATATTCATCTGTTTATATCAGTTTTCATGCGATTATATTTTTTAAACATGCGAATTTATAATCAACAGTTAATATAAATTTTTACATGCGATTTCACTGTTATTACATGCGATTTGTTAGTTATCTTGTTTTTTGTTATGTGACAATGATGGCTATATCATTCATGCGATTTAATATTAAGAGATAACATAATATGTTAAAAAATATGTACCCAAAATATAACAATAGTTATTGTCTAACACAGCCATTACCAAAAAACGATTAAAAAGAGTTTTTTAGTTACTTGGAGTAAATATTTTGTCACGTTCAGAAGAGCTGAACTCCATCTTCTCCTTCACAGTGTTCAGAGCATCTGTCAGGAAAGAGAAGGCCAAGTCATCAGCTCGAGATTGCTCTTTAATGTGATCCAAAGCTCTGTCCTTGAAGCTTGATGGTGGTTCTTAAAGTAGGCGTTCCCATATATCTTGATTTTTCTTGATTTGTTCAAGAATTTTACCCTGCACATCAAGAACCAGATGAGAAGAGTTGACATCAGTGCTTAGTTCTGTCAACGTGCGAGTTGACAATAATTCTTTGATTGCAATGTTTTTGATTTGTTCCGAATCATCAGATGCCATGTTTGTTTTGTATGTTTTGTGTGTGTTTTTGATAATCTTCTATGTATGACTTAATATGGAAGGTAGTTATATCTAAGTTTTTTATATTAATTTAGTAAATTTATTATGTAAGTAGGGTGGTAAGTTCAATAGTAATTATTGTAAAATTGATCATTACATGTCAATTTACAGTCACATCGGTCATAAATCAAGTATTTTTTATATATAATGCTACTATTTTTAGTTTTTTAGATTCGTATTTTGTTTTTTTTTAGTTATTTATTTATTATTTAAATTTTTTTTATCATTTTTAAGAGAATTGCAATGTTTAATTGTTTTGCACTGTTTTTATTCGAAATCGCATTTGAATGGATACAAATTCGCACACTATGTAAAATCTTAAAGAATACTTAACATTTTTACTGAAATCGCAATGCTTTATCATTAATTCGCACACTATATGAAATTATAAGAAATACTTAACTTTTTATCGAAATCGCATGTACATTGTTAAGAATTCGCACACTATATGAAATTTGAAAGAATTTTTTTTAATATAAATCGCATGTGCATTGTTAAGAATTCGCACACTATATGAAATTTGAAAGAATTTTTTTTAATACAAATCGCATGTGCATTGTCCATGAATTCGCACATGATCTCAATACCTGCATCATCTTCTTGATTAGTTAATAATTTCGAAATTCATCCGAATTTCATTTTTCACATAAGGATTTTGGTGATTAAGAATCGATCGATTTTTGATTAATTGTTATAATTTCGATTTCGGTTTTGATTTTAGAATCTTACGTTATGATTTTTGAGGTTTTTGTTTGCTGATTATCAAGGGTTTTGATCTCGCATTAGACGATTTTAACCTTGGCGGTTTCTTTGCATTAATTTTAATTTGATAAATTTAATAGTAAAACACGCTGTTTAAATCAGATGATCCGACGGTTGTGGATGAAGCGTACATAACGTACGATTAGGTTATTTGTATGATAACCGGCCTCTATATATATATATATATATATATGTATATATACTATATTAATTCATAACAATGTTACGAATAGTGACCAAATTTGTCCATTTGTGTAGATTTTTTTCTCTTTTTTTTTTGTAAATTTAAGAAATTTTCATTTTTAACAAAACTTGAGAAAAGTTAAATTAGTTTTGCTTTGAGTTTTTGTTTTTAGCAATATTAACCTTTTTTTGTTTTTTTATTGTTTTGTTTTCATGCTTTTTTTCATATATATATATATATATATATTTATGTAATAAAACTTTGACTTTATTATAATTATAACTAGTGATATTCTCTCGCGCTTCGCGGCGGGAATTTAGTCAGTATTAATTTGGTTCATTACGATACTGGCATTCGCTATAATAACTGAAAGAGAAAACATTGTATTGATCGAAAACAAAAAAAACATATATTGATACGAAACCTATGTTGTTCAGTCGATATCGGGTTGGTGTTTGCATTTTATGTTTATTTTATTTCACGATATATTTTTCTTTGAAAACGGATATTGTGCCGCTATCGTACCAACCCAATCGAAACTGATTGAACAACATCTATATCGGTACCAATATTTCTTTTTATTGTTTTTGCTTTCTATAAACTGATACCGTATCACTACCATGCCATACCGAACAACATCGGTACCGTTATGCATTCATGATTATGGTTTTATGTTTGATAACAGATATTTTGATCGTATCTCAAACATTATATGAGAAAAATTTATGTGTAAATCATTTAACGCAATAAACCAATAAAATAATAACAACTTAGAAAAACACAATTTTGAAAAAAAATAAAAAACCACTATTCATCGCCACTTTTTGTTTCGATGTTACAATGTTTTTTTTAAACGGATATTGTTTCGTTATCGTACCAAACCCAATCGAAATCGATTGAACATCTGTATCGATGCCAACATTTATTTTATTGTTTTTGTGATCTAATACGGTATCGCTACCATATCATACCATACCATACCGAACAACATGGTACCAGTATACGTTAATTTTTATGATTCATGTGGTACTTTGATTGTATCTTAAAAGTTGAAAAAAAGATATATCTAAATCAATTGAAGTAATAAATCAATAAAATTATAAAACTTAGAAAAAATAATATTAAAATAAAAAATTAAAAAACAATATTAAAAGAATGTGAAACACTATTCATAGCATCTTTCTTTTCATATGTATGTATGTATAAATAAATTTTGTGACAAAAGTTAAATTAGTTTAATTTTATATAATAGTTTTTGTTTTACGTTGTTTTTTTTTTTTTGAGTTTGGTTGTTTGATTGCTACTTAAGGTAAATCGTAAACGGTTTGGTAAATGTATTTTTTTTTATTCTAATACTATTTAACTAATTGACGTAGAAAATCTGAACTAGAACACATTATATATATAACATTTATAAAGTTAGATACATAGTGCCAAACACTTGCATCAACTTTTTTTATTTGTCTTCCCTTTTTTTGAGTTTTTTTTATAGTTTTGTATTCTTTTATACTTTTGTGATTTCTTTTATCTTTTATTTATAGTTTTGTATTCTTTTACCTCTTGACTTTCAGCGTTGACACTTACAACCCTTTAACTTTATAAAAATTTTATAATCAAGTTTTACGTGTTTATTTTTATTTACGTGTTGGTATAGATTAAAATTGATTTGCGTTATTTTGCGTTTAGACATAAATTTTTCGCGAAAATGAGTTGTGTCAAATATAATATGTTCTCATTCGTATAATTATGTACGTTTTCAGTTAGTCTATATTTTAACGCATTTTTTGAAAAATGAGTCGGGTCAAATATAATACACTTTTGTGCTTATTTTTATTTACATTTTCAATTTCTCTACGTTTTGACGTAAATTTTGTTCGGAAACGAGTAGAGCAAAATATAATACGTTTTCATTAGACGGTATAAATTCGAGTCATTTTACGTTTTGACATCGCTGCAACGCGCCGTAACTATTTTCTTACGTGCTTATTTTATTGCACGTGTCGGTATAAATTCAAGTTGGTTTACATTTCAATATAATTTTTTTTCAGAATATGTCGAGTCAAATATAACACGTTTCTATGCTTATTTTTATGTACTTTTTTTTCTTTCTTGATTTTTTTCTAGACTTTATTATTTCTATTTCTATACTTTTCTTTATGTTTAGTGTTTTAGTTTTATGTTCCTTTTTTATTGAAGTTATATTTAAGACAACGTTTAAGTTTTCATTTACAATTAATTTAAAATCAGCTCATTTCGCTGTCCAATTTAAATTTATTTTTATGGTTTTTGATCGATGTAAAAAATGTGTCAATATTCTTTTGAGTTTATTTCTTTCGGTTGGTTATTATATTGAACCAGAATAAGACTATGGGGTATGGGGCGGGGGTTGGGGCGTGGATTGGGTACAAACGCCCAAGTCATCACCCTGGGTGGGCTTGGGTTTCGGCGTTGCCCCTTGGGTGGGGGTTTCAGCCCGGGCGTTGAGCGGGGCTATCCACATGACATGGCGGAATCTCATTGGCCAAGAGCACTAGCCCTTTGAAATTGATTTTTTTTCCACGCCACCCCAGCCACACCCCACCATACCTCTTTGAAATTGGCTTTTGGTTTTGGGTGCCCCATACTTCACGTGTTGCACCATGCCCCCAACCCACGCCCCACCATACCCCACGGTCTAAATATCGAATAAAACCCCGCAGCGTATCGTGGATAATCATGTAAACAACTACCAAACTTTAGAATTTTCCAGTGAACGTTGGACACGCAATTCAAGATTTTGGAGGTTGGTAGGACCTTCAAAGTTCAAGCATTGTTTCCATGTTGAAACTAAAAACAAATAAGATTTTATTATATTTGTAACCACAATAGGACCCAATTTAGTGTTCATTTCATAGGCAAAGGTTTTCGACATATTCTTAATTAGGTTGTCGTTTACGGTTTGTACAATGCAAACATGACTCATGAACACATCAGTCATCTTGACCCGTCATATGCAATGTGAATTGGCTTTGTTGCATTATTTAAAAAAGACTCGTCAAAACACATGATAATGTATGCACATTATTTTCAATAGTCATACTTAAAAAAGACTCGTCAAAACACGTTTTTCATGTATACACGTTATTTTCGATAGTCATACGAAATACACTCTACTAAGCGATTGTTGGTTTATTGTGCTAACATTCTTCTGTGTAAATACGGAAAAAGTTGTATTAGTACTGGTATATTGTAGTCGGTGGTGAAAGTTAGAATCTGTATTAATTGATGTTACTAGTTGAAATGTTTAGTGAATCGGTATCATTAAGCCGTCGGCTACGTAAATATCGACATAAAAGTTAAATACTAGATGTAACACAACAAATAGGAAACTTTAAAACACATGAAGCTAATATTTAAAGGTGTTCACATAAAAACATTAAGAAAATGTCAAGTTGCTAGAAAATCTGTACACTTGAAGCAAGTTGTCATATCAACATATGTGTTCACACTTGAACATTAATAACTTGAGAGAAAAACTTGAAAACGAAAGAAAAAATAGTTGAAATTTTTTCACATAGGAAGAAAATCTTTTTAAACCTTTAGGTTATATTCACATGAGAAAGGTTTGTTCACACCACCGCAAGTCAACACCAAGGTTTCGTCATACCCTCTTCGCACCAGCGTTCGCTGTAAGCCGGTTAGCTTCGTTAGATCCAAGTTGCTGCCAACTTTGGGTTGCATTTTTTTTAATGGCAAATTCGGATCATTGACGGGCCACTTAGTATGATCGTGCCATGAGCAGAACCACCCGATCATATCCATATCCACTAGGCTATAATGCTTATACACCAATTCATTAGGAAACCCAATAAATATGGGAACCCCCCCCCCCCCCCCTCGTGAGAATCGAACCCAGGACCTATTGGTCCCAAAACCTTATTCCACCCCTAAGATATCACTAGGCTATAAAGTCATGACAATTTTAAAAGCATTTATTAGTTGAACACCAAAGTTACAAAATTGAAATCACATCGCAACTTTTAAAAGTTGGAACTCCAAAGAAGTGATATAGTCGAAGAGGGACCATGTGTACCTAAGTCATTTAATGATTTCACACTTCCAACTTCATAATACAATTCACTTATTATGAAACTAGCCTATTACAATACATGTGTTATAAAAGTAGCCTAATAACAAATATATATGAGAGATGTAGGAGAAAACATGAGATTATATAAAGATATAGAAATTCAATCAACCTATAACTTAACATCCATTTGAACAATAAGTACAAGATAAAACCTAAAACCTTGCTAACATAACTTGTTGATGACCATAATAATATATATGTATAACATTACTGCAAATTTTATGATCATATAGAAAACTACTATCTGGGTTCTTAGTTGGATTGTTGGAATAACAAGTTGCCTGCCATCATGTTACTAACAAGGTCACACCCTTATGATAGGATGCTAGGTAGGGATGAGCCCGGTACCCTTACCAGTACCGAAAGTACTAATACTTAAATAAAAGGTACCGTATCAGTATCAAAAGTGTTTGGTACGGTTCTGTATGGTATTCAAAGGTAAATACGTACCGTACTGAACCGAAAGTACAACAACAACAACCATACCCAGTAAATCCCACAAATAGCAAAGCTACTTATAGGGTCTGGGGAGGGTGGGATGTAGACAGACCTTGTCTCTATCCCTAGGGAAAGAGAGGCTGCTTCCGGAGAGACCCTCGGCTCCAAAACGAACATCATACCAACACACCAAGTCAAAGAACATAGAAATAAGAAGTCAGCCATACCAAGAAAGTTATCAGAGTGACACAATATAATGTAAATCATGTAAAGGCCAAAAATGGGTACCGTAATTTGATTCGTATGGTACGATTCATTATCGGTGTTTTTCGGTACCCAGTACCGATTGTTCATCCCTAATGGTACCATACTGATATCGAAAGTGCTTGGTATGGTATTAGGTAAATACGTACCGTACTGAACTGAAAGTACCAATTCCGAAAAACACCAACAACAGGTATCGAAATTCGATCAGTTCGTTATTTTTGGTACCGGGTACAAATTGCCCATCCCTAATGCTAAGCAGCTACCATAATGCCACCATGGATACCATGTGTGCAATATCCAATATTTAGCTGGACTGAGTTACACACATCCGAATATCCGGTAAAGTACTCTATGTTCGGCCTTGAACTCGTTAAAGTATGATTGCAAAGACACTACATGTCAGCCAAAACCATTGAATATGGCTATGTGATCAGAAATATCCGTCACATTTTCACCATAGAGTTTCTCATTGGTACCAAAAACATCAAATGCTCACACAAAGATTGGTATTCACGAAATTAAGCCACGAGAATACACAAACTAGTAGTATACTGACCTATTTTCATGAAAAGTTAAAACCTAATCCGAACTACTAACAAATTGTGGGTTCGATCTTTGTATGCTCATGTAATCCCACTAGTATCTTGTGTGCCAAGGACGCAAGTGTTGCCGGAGTACTAAAGCATAGAAGTCAATGGGATATTACAATGAACACTGGATATTTATCGTGAGCTCAAGCCACATACTCACTGTAACGACAAATCTTTATAAGACCGAAAGGGAGTATTCACTAGCAGGAAAGGTTTTAAAGGGCATGAGACTGCAAAATGCAAAAATGACAATCAGGAGACCCTTTAATATGTTTAAAACAAACAGATCAAAGTACCTGTTATGTCATTTCCTGTTTTGATGTCGTTTAGAAAAACAACTCTAATTTGGTGAGCATATTCAAACAAGGCGAGCTGGGACCCACACTCATTCAAATGATGACCCCAGAGCAGAAGTGAGAAGACAGAAGTGTAGAAGCAGAAAACCAATGAAGAAGCATAACACCTCGACATAAAAAAACAAGCATATGTCTTTAGCATTGTTATATGCAAATAAGCATTCAACTCACGATAACATGTCCTCTTAATAAAACTAGATAAGACTTAAAATATGCAAATAAATAAACTTGGTACTTTTAAAAGTTAAGAACCTTAACCAAATTCAAGCAGATTATAGTTGAAAACAAGTCAGCACAGATAACAAATTCCAGGATTCTTAAAAGGTTGATTTCCATAGTGATCAGCTCCTGCTACGACGCCTGTCCTTGAGCCCATTTCTGAAAGATGAAGCAACCAGGTATTTACAAAATTGGCATTACAAGTTTCATAAACTAGATTCAACCCATGCAATTCTCCACAATATATATATATATATATATATAGAGAGAGAGAGAGAGAGAGCGGTTAACATACATTAGGCGTAATCCTACTTCACGTACACGACAATCGTAACCGTCGGATCAGGGTTAAAAGCGTGATTATTTGCTCCATGCGTGATTATTTGCTTCATTATACACATGCGTGATTATTGCTCCATGCGTGATAATCACAAAAACACTGATCCATGCGTGATAATCTGTTCCATGCGTGATAATAACCCTGATCTGACGGTTAGGATTGCCGCGTACGTGAAGTAGGATTAGGGCTTTTGTACATTATACTTCCTCTCTCTCTCTCTCTCTCTCTCTATATATATATATATATATAGGGAAAGGTTAACATACAAAAAGGCTTATCGTACATTAACGTAGGCGACGCGCGTAACCGTTGGATCAATACCCTAATCACGCATAAGACACAAAAATAACGCATGGGATCCATTTTTTGGTGATAATTACGCATGGGGTGATAATCACGCATGGAAAAGTATAATAACGCACGTTATGAAGGTAAAAAAAAAAATCACGCACGTTATCATGTTTGTCGTGTACGTTAATGTAGGTTAAGGCTTTTTGTACATTATACTTTCTCTATATATATATATATAGGGAGAAGATCATGCGAGAACCACCTCTTATTGCAAGAACCGCGAGAACCAATGTGAACACAACCAAAAATGTCTAAAAATAGCTAAAAATCACACAAAAATTTTTTTTTTGAATTTTTTAATATTTTTTATAAAAAAAATCGCTACTTTTCGAAGCCAAAAAAAAAAATTTTTTTTTTTTGGTTCTAAAAGTAGCGATTTTAACATAAAAAATATTAAAAAATTCAAAAAAAAAAATTTAGATTTTTTTTTGATTTTTTTAGGTTTTTTGGGGGTTTAGTTTTTAGCATTTTAGCTTGGGGGGGGGGGGGTTAGGTTTTTTTAGCTATTTTAGGTTGTGTTCAAATTGGTTCTCGCGGTTCTCACAATAAAGGTGGTTCTCGCATGAGCTCCTCCCTATATATATATATATATATATATATATATATATTTAATGAGTGAAAATTATTTAGCATTAAAACTTCTACACAATCTTGATGAATGCACCATAGCACAGGCCTTATATTTCAAATAGCAAAAGTAGATTTATATTAATATTTCATAATCATAATCTACCTAGAATTAAGCAACAACTGAATATATCAATAAGTTAAATATTATATTGGAAGCTTTCACCTTTTCGTAATTGTATGTAAGAAAATATTTTTTTACCATATGTAAGCATACTTCCAAGTTTCTTACTATTGTATGTAACCTTTTATATCAGGCAAAATAGTAAGCATGGATTCATAAAAAAAATATTGCGCTGTCACTATTTTACCTGCTATAAAGGTTACATACATGCAATGGTAAAATTTGAAAGTGTGTTACATCCAAATGGAAAAATAAAATCATACATACAATTATACAAAGACAGATCGGTGAAAGTAAGCTACATGTTGGCGTGATTAACCTGATAATATATTCTACACCTACATATACCAACAAGAACATGTGGTATATGCATCTCAGACTCAAACTAACACATTTGAATTACATATAATTTCAAAAAGAAACAGAAATAAAACACACCCGTTTGTGTATGGCAACTCGTCTCGTCCACGATGCGGAGGTGACCTGCTGTAGTGAGTCTTGCGAGGGGGTGACGCGCTACGGCGTGGCGATGATCGGCCACGAGGACTGTAGCTCCTGCTTCCGGCAAAAAATTAAGTTATTTTCATGTACTTAAGTGAATAAACATTATATGGCAATTAAGTAACAAAACAAAAAAATAATCTCGTGTTTCAGAAATCTCACCTCCGACCGTCGCTAGGACTCCGTCGGTACCTGTTGACTGGGCTACGGCTGCGGCTGCGGCGTCTACCACCACCGCCACCACGGCACTCACGAGCGAAGTGGCCAACGTCACCACACTGGTAGCATTTCAAATCAGAACCACCAGAGCGACCACGACCTCCACCACGCCCTCCACCACCGCCGCCACCACCTGATCCTCTAGAGTTGTGAGACATTTCTACTCTCCAACCGTTCTTACCTGGTTTAGTCATTAATATATGAGAACTCAGAAAATAATAAACCCAAATCTGGTTAACAAATGGGAACTCAAAAAGTAAGTAAATTATGAATAATAACGGTAACTAACAGTACCATCGAGTTCGCGGATGGCATCCTGAGCATCTCGTTTGTCATCAAAATCAACAAAAGCATAGCCAGGAGGGCGTCTTGCAACCCACACACTGCACATCACATAGAACAAACGATCTAAGAGATCATTTACAGGTAAAAGCGGACAAAAATTACATTACATTACAACAGTCTGCATGACCAAAAATACTGGAATGTTAAACACAACCAAACGTATAAAAAATAACAAAAAATCAGAAGAACAATGCAAGCACAGAAAAACTATGAATACTGCCAGGCTGCCAGCATTGACTAAATGAGATGAACTTAAAAAATGAAAGAATTCTACAAAAACTTCAAGCTGGCATCATAATACACATATTAGATAGACACAAAATACATTTAGATAAGCAAAAAAGTTCATCTAACAATTTCTGCCAACACGTTCTTAAAAGAGAGAATAAAGACAGGTACTGGAAGTCTGAAACTTTGAAGAATATAAACAAAACACGTCTACACATTAATCAAAACAGAAGGCTCAAATGTGCATTATGCTTTATAAGTTCTGCACAAATGTTCCAACCAAATAGTTTTGCAACCGATCAAGCACCACGCCCACAATGGCACAAAAATGCTAATAATTTAAGCATACAAACACAGAACTCCAACAAAACAGAAACCATGACAGCTGGCAACAGAATTACATCCCCTTCAACTCTTCAAGATAAGTAACATGCATAGAAACTCAGGTAATGTTTGTTTCACATAATGGAATCGAATCTGGCTGGAACTGGAATGTAGATTCCATTCCTTATGTTGTTCGTTTCAACAAAAGAAAGAATTGGAATTAATCTAACTCCGCTCCCTTGAAATCCTTCAAGTAGTGAGATTTAAAATCCTTCAAAATCCATTTCCAATTCCATTACATTCCACAAAACAAACACTACCTAAGACTTTAAGAGCAATAATCAAATCTTAACCATTCCCCTCAAGAGTAAAGATAACCTCACAACTAATTTTCCACAATAACCAACAATGACAGTTTACACTACAAACAACTTCATTAACAACTTAAACTTGAAGAACTGAATACTTAATTCCCACGCTTACTTGCGAATGACACCAAAACTGCGGAATTCATCCTCAATTTCTCGCTCACTGACCCTTGGATCCAGATTACCAACATACACACGAGACATCTTCAATAACAACCTGTCAATAACACCAAAAATCATCAAGTGACCACAGAAATTGACATATAGACCGTTCAATTTTCAGCCTAAAATTAGGTCACAGTCGCAAGCCTCAAACAAAACACAATTAACTCAAAAAAAAAAAACACGTATCTAGATCTAAAAACAAAATCAACAAGCATAAATTGTAATCTAGTCAAGAGTCTGTAACAAATTAAACAAACTTGACGGTAAACAACACTGTGGAAAACGGATAAGCTGCGTATATGAAAAGAATAAAGGAGATAGGAAAATAGGCTATTGAAATAGGTGAAAAAGTAATTAGGGTTTATGGTCTGAGACCTAATTGAAGAATGATAGAGCGTTTGTGAGAAATTTGGGAGATGAATTAGCGGAGAGAAGATGGTACCTGAAAAACCCTAGAATGGAAGAGGGGGCGGTGAGGAGAAGAGGTTTGAAGTTTGAAGAAAGGCGGATGGTAAGTCCGAGCAAGAGTCCGACCCGGTTAATACACACGACATATGCGTGTTGGGATTTTGAGGATAATAACCACTTTTTTAATTGTTTTGATGATAACTAAATTTGGTTAGATATTTAATTAGATTATTAAGTCACCTAATTTTTTTTTTTGAATGGCTTAACGGTACACATGGCGCAACGGAACTGCCACCGCCCGAGTTCGAGCCCCGAGCCCCCCCTAAGGTCCAGCCCTCACCAGCATGGCGACCGGTTAGTACTCGAACCCGTTTAGCCACCCGAGCAGGAACCCGCCACAGACTTTGGAATAATCTCAAAGCTATGTGGAAAACCTTCTCCCACTCAGGATCGAACCCGCGACCTTGTGGTCACGTTTCCAAACCATCACTGTGGTGGCCACTGGGACAAGTCCCCGTGGTTATTAAGTCACCTAATTACCAAAGGGATTTTGAGGATAATAACCACTTTTTTAATTGTTTAAAGGTTTTGTCTTTATCAATGAAGCACTATCCTATTGTTAAAGGCAAAACCTAAAACATCTTAGGAGGAGAAGGTTTTGGATTCAAATATCAAAGACGATAGAAATAAAAAAAAAATTGCCGTTCAAAAAAAAACTAATTACATCAATTTGGAAATGCAAGTAAACAATTGATGCACTTGGAATGGATAATTGAATGCAAGTAAAAAATTGATGCACTTGGAAGAATGTTACTTTTACTTTTTACACTTTTAGGGTTTTTTTTCCCTCAAGCATCGAGAGCTAACTTAAGATGGTTTGATGAAACTCAATGGGTAGTTTTGATTTTTTTTTTAACTTTTCTTTGTTGTATTCTTTGTTGTTTTAGTTGTGTTGTTCTTCTAGTCTCTTGCTAGTTGGTTTGTTCTAACGAAATGCAGCCTTTAAAAAACAAGTAAAAGTAATTTGAGAGTTTTCTCTTATCGTACTTACCTCTATTTTGAAACACTTCATTACAAGTAATCATAGATATTAGTTATTCATGCCAATTATTATTTTCAAAAGACTAATCCTAGCTAATCATGCAAGTATGTATGAATATTTGATAGGGTGTGGTTTGGCTATAAAGTCCAAATTTCCTAAAAAGTATAAAAAGTCATAAAATACACCTAAAACCCACAAATAACAGAGTGGAGACTACTAAACACCATATTCAAACCATAATAGTCCATAAACTTCAAACACATCATCGTAGAACTGTAAACATAAAACACAGTAAGCTAATCAACATAAAACACAATAATGTTTGACATTTGATAATCAGAGCCTCATCATCCAAAACACAACCCACACATATGATGCTTTAATAATCTTCATTTTGTTATTTGTGGGTTTTTGGTGTGTTTCATGAATGATATTTGGGTGTTTTATGACCTTTTAAGAAATTTGGACTTTATAGCCAACTCATAACCTATCTATATGTATTGTATGTTATAAACACATGTATACAGTTGCCTAGTTGGGACACTATTTTAAGTCTACTTACTTTTACTTATCAGGAGCATGAACAACATATATCAATGATGCCTTTACGTGAATTAGTTTGTCCTTTTGTTACTTTGCCCCCAATATCCATTGGTTATTCTTTACTCCCCAATGAGTCGTCGCTCATCCATGAATTGCTCTCTCATCCTCTAGCACAACCATGACCTTCCTCTACACTGACAACCATTGGAATGGATGTTTGTTATTTTTTGCGAAAAGACAATAATACCTCTTATATGAAGGTACCTTGTCCGCTATAGTGAGATTATCCTTGGGAACGAAAGTTAAGGTGTCATTAGCCACATTGTCGATACGAATTATAATTAACCAATGGATCAGGATTTGAATTATAAAAATACAACTTGCTTTAAATAAATAAAAAAACATAAAATAAAGAGTTAAATGCTTGGTTGGTCCCTATGGTTTGCGAAAATTGCAGACTTGGTCCTAAGGGTTTACTAATTACAAACTTGGTCCCAGTGGTTGTAATTTTTGAACTCGGTTGGTCCTTAACAGTAACCTTTGTTAAATTTTTCAGTTAAGTATTTGTGAAATGACTAAATTATCCCTGAAGATTAAAAAATAAAAAATAAAAAACTAAAACAATATACCCCACCCCTTATCTTCTTCCCCCCATCCCTCTCTAACCCACAACCACCACCACTTCCTCCTCCTCCACCACCAACACCTCCTCCACCTCCACTGTCAACACTTCTAAAGTAACCATTCAATCTCATCCACTTAACAAACAGCACACAATTTGAACAAATAAAAGGTGTGCTTATGCCTGCCGCATCTGCTTCTTTCACCGGATCATTTTTCAAATCCAACCATATCTTAATCAACTCCGCATTCTCCGCCGGCGTACGGACCGTCGCGTTCAACACCAACATCGCATCGTGAGTTCAACTCACCGGATCTGCGACGGAGAAGGCACCACCTGTTCGAATTTCTCCTTAGAAGGCGACGGAGAAGGCACCGCTGGTTGTGAATTGTTGCGATGTTACCATTGATTGTGAATTGTGGATCTCCGGCGACATCATCTTCGCCAGCTAATTCTAATTCTCCGCCAATTTCAACTGGGGTTGTTGTTGGGATTGCTATTGGTGAGGTAATTCTTACTATTTTGAGTATATTAATCCTTTTTCAATATCTTGAATTCTTGATCATATCAGATCGGACTATAATTTGGTTTGAAATTTGGGATTTACTGTTAACAATAGTGACGGTGGAGGTGGTGGATTGAAAGTGGAGGTGGTGGTGGTGGGTTGAGGGTGGAGGTGATGGGTTGGAGGTGGAAGTGGTGATGGTGAGTTTCAGAGAGAGAAGAAGAAGAAGATAAGGATTGGTCATCTTTATAAATTTTTTTAATGTTCAGGGACAATTTAGTCATTTCACAAATACATAACTGAAAAATTTAACAAAGGTTAGTCTTAAGGACCACCCGTGTTCAAAAATTACAACCACTGGGACCAAGTATGTAATTAGTAAACCCTTAGGACCAAATCTGCAATTTTCGCAAACCACAGGGACCAACCAAGCATTTAACTCTAAAATAAAACTATTAATAAATATTGGGTGGGCATATTTAAATGCCTAACACATAGTAATCACCAACCCACCCCATCTTCACAATGAGTGAAATTGTTAGTACTTCCACCGCGACCCTCACCAACACTAGTCAACAACTTAACACCGCAATTCAACCCTCAATGTGACTTCATACTCTTTTACATTTTTATTCAACTCTTCCCTTACGGTGATTCAACGCAAAGATTATTCCACGATTTCACCAAAGCCCCTTACTCCCGCTTATGATTACACCGTTCCCAATAGCTACCGTCTATCTCAATTAGCTTAACTCATAGTTCTTCCAATATTTTAGAACGACAAACTCATACACTCACTAAATATGTTCTTAATATTTATAACAATGTGCACCACAGATATATAACCTACACCACTTGTGTCACACCCCAACCGATGGCGGAATCATCGGGGCGCGGCACTAGGCGAATCAGATTGCTCAAGAGAATCCATAACAACTATATTGCGATAATATTTAATACATTCGTTATCCCATACTAACAAATAATACAATCACATAAGTTATCCCAGATTTCTTGTCCTCTCGAACAATACAAATCCGACAACCTAGATTTTAGTTGAGTTTCTAGACCTCCTAGCTTAATTTGATAGAGTCTGCGATCTAACCTGCAACATACGTTAAAATATTTGTCAATACAAAATTATTGGCGAGTATACAGGTTTGATAGGTATAGCGTAATAGATTAAAACATGTAGCGAATTTCCACATGCATAAACGTAACACACGACATATATACTCACAAAGCTGATACTACCAACTAAGTCCTCGATGCTCGAATATGCGATGGCAAACTAGACCCCGTCGGGCGCAATAGTACTATACTAGTCGTGGTGGGACGTCGCGAGTATAAGCCCTAGCACATATGCAACTAGCATCACGTATATCTATGCATAACAGTTATTCGCAAGTGATAATTCGATTGATTGAATAATTCGTTTGATAAGTTCGACTTGTTAGAAACGTATGTTACACCCAAAATGCGATTAAAAAGGGGTTCAAGTATACTCACAGTGCGTTTTTAGCGAGAATACAACTTGATTGGATCGGTTAGGAGTTCGTCTGCGTTAAACATTGAAGGATATAGTAAACGATGCACGGTTAAGCGAGAATAGCATCGAAAAGTCAGTTATCTGGTCGGATGGTGCTCATCCGTTCGGATGGGCTCATCCGATCGGATGACATCTTGATTTGGGTCGGATGGCTTGTGCTCGGATCGGATGACATATGGATCGGATGACCTATGGATCGGATGACATATGGATCGGATGACAGCCATCCGGTCGGATGACATGCTATCCGATCGGATGGTATGTGGTCCGTTCGGATGACATGTTATCTGGTCGGATAACACGTCTGTTTTTGCGTTCCGATTAACTGTTTTCAAGTGTTTTCGGAAGAAATACGTGCGGTTTTACTGGGACAGTGTAGTTTCGTATTAACAATCGAAATTCCATCAGTTCCGACTCGTTCTAACGGCCGGGAACCACCCCGTTCCATCAGATCTGGCCGTTCTTGACGGTTTCTCATGGTTAGCTCGAAATCGCACAATTCCTTGGCTAAATTCATAGATTTCGGTGAGATTTGTCATCCAAACATGTGGAAATCACCCAGATCTGAGTCGTTTATGGTGAGATGAGGTCACATCTTGATGTTCATATGAACTCTTGGTGACATCACCTTAAAACGCCTCAAATCAGTAGATTTCACGGTTAGAAATTGAGTTTTAAAAGACAGAATGATGTAGAATTGAGTGTAGATCACAGAAGTACAAGTTTTAGGTTGAAATCTTACCGGAATCGCGAGGAATCGAGAGAAAAGGGTCCTAGAGCGTGCTTGGTCGAGTGGGAGCTGTCACATCACTTGAATAGTGATGTGACATGCTATTTATAGGAAAAAAGTGAAGAAGGGAGTTACTGGGTCGGATGGCCATCCGTTCGGATGGCCCATCCGTTCGGATGGCCCATCCGTTCGGATGAGGCTGTCCATCCGGATGGCCACTCCGGCGCGGTGAGTTTCTCCGTTTTCGATCGTTTCGATAGTTTTTGGAGTACGTGCTTTCTATAATTAATTTATATATGGATCTGTTCAGCCGAATTTCTCAACCAAACAACCCGAACAATCCTGAAAACCTGCAAATCAGCAAATAAACAAACCAGAAGATCAAAACAGCCAACAAAATTCGAAAATTTTTATCAAAGATTTCGAAAATTCTTCCTGTTTCTGCAGCCAACAATTCTGAACCGAGCCTTCAAGAGCCTAATGCTCTGATACCAATTGTAGGTCCCCTTGATGTGTATGGATCTTTCACAGAATTGTCAAGCTAATCAAGAGTGCGGAATCCTCTTGATCAGAATATAGCAGAATGAGTAGAAACAGCAAATCACAGTCAAACTGGGTTTCTATTGATTATCAATCACTCAAGAATTACAATCAATCTAAACCCTAACCACACAATTTCGTCCAAGCACTTAGTCTCTCACGAAATTCCTCACAAAACTGTTTTTGGCTGATTAACCTAAACCCTAAAGCCTAACCTTGTTTATATAACACAAGATTTGCTACTTGGGCTAAGGTTAAAACCTCATGGACTGCGAATTGGTGTAAGCCCAATTCGCCCCCCATCACCCAATGTGGGTTTTGTTTAGCCCAAACTCTATTATCTCACTAATACAAAGCTAAACCCGCTAACTGTTTATCGTTTAACTAATTACAAGATATCCAAAAACCAAATCTAAGTTGTTGTCACAAACATGCACCAACAAACTCCCCCTTGACAATAGCTTCATAAAATAACTTTGTCTTCAGTCATCTTGCAATCTTCATGGATTCTTGCACTGTCTTTGGTCTTTGGATAGCTTCAGCTTCAACAGCTTCTGTCAGCAACAGACTCCCCCTAAGCTGATGCATCCAATCACCAAATCTTCAAAAACTTTAGCGTTTGAGTAAACTCCTGTTCAGCATTTGCAAAGCAATCTTCAAACTCTTCATCTTGTCTGCAATGTAGAAAGGAGGTTCTACCATGCATCCAATCAAACTCTCACCTCTTCACAACAACTTCTCAGCAACATACTGCTTCAATCTGTATACTATAAAACAAACATCTCGAGAAACCATAAGAATTTTTCAACAAAGTTAAATAAATTATTATTTTTCAAGAGATAGTTGAACTGTATCACAGATTAAGCATTTTCAACTTATCACCAACACACAAAACTTTTTAATCACACCCTATACCCGCATGATTTAAAATTTTGAACTCACTTTCTAACACCGTCTCCCCCTATCAGTAACAATTCCTCCAAGAATAACAGTTTTCCGTACGTTAAGAATTTTAAACAGAAAAAGACACTATTTTTTGGATTTTTTTTTTATATTTTTCTGAAAGCAAGTAAATAACAAAAGCAATAAACACTCTGTTTTTGTGAGAATCACCGGTAAGAAGATCATATCAACAAAATTAAACTATTTCACACAATTAGATAATTCTTTATTTAATTTTTCGTGAAAAGCAGTCCAAGACGATTACCAGTATGTTTGTCCACTTAAACAAAATTGCATGAACATTTCAAGTACCATTACCGTATGATACGTTAAGGTAATTTTATTTACTGATATACTAGTGTGTCCCACTTCAGGATATACCCCTGCGATCAAGGTATGCACAAAGATTCATCGTAGTAGGTGAGTATACTGAATTCATCCTTTTTGTTTTTCAACGTTTAGATAATTGGTGAACAGGTCAGTACTTCCGTACAGCAGAGAGACCAAAATATCTAACGAGGGCTATGACAAATACCATTTTTTGGTACGATTTATGCTTTTTGCACATTTGAAAAATTCTCTTTGAGAGCTTCTTCATTTAAGGTTTTGGCATTTTTAGCTCTTTTAAGATATCCTGGGTGTGTCTAGGTCAGCATATATCTGGATGCAGCAGAAGGACACCCCTGATATCCCCAGATGAAATAACAGTATAAAGACCCAAAACTTCAGATTTTGGCAATCTATCAACGCAAGATTTAAGGTCATTAAACCATACACCACTGATGTGTTCCCCACTCATACACAGTTCATTTAGGTTTATATCACATTGGTAAGTTGATTATTTCATGTTTTTTGCCTACTGGTACATCATATGATGAAGCTGCTATCACACTTAAGCAATTTAATTTCATTTTCAGTGGGACAGTCTAACTTGCTGATGTACTATCATTTCTTCTTTTTCACACAGTGATAACTCATTTTTGATTTTCTATTTTGTTTTATATTTTTTGATTTTTCAATGTTTTTGTATTTTTTATTTTTAAGAAAGCAGTAAACTATTTACAAAATTCTTATGAAAAACCAGTTATTCAGGATTCCTCATCCCGTTGAGTTCGACTAAATGTTCAAAGCGAGCCCTGTCAAAAGCTTTAGTATAAAGATCTGCCAGGTTATCTAGTGTGTCGACTCAGCACTTTGAACTTCAATTTAAATCAATCAATATAAATATATCAACACTCTCACATCCCCCTTCATGTGCCTAGAGCAGCCAATATCAACATAAGTTGATAATCCTCCTTAGCAGCTCCTGCACACACCAACTAAGAAATTAGTTAGATTGGGGGACCCAAGCCTTAATGGTCTTGGGTCGTCCAAATTCACCAACCACTTGAACATCCATCCAATATCCATTACTCCTAACTGGAGTCTTGGATCTCAGACCTGTTGATGGAATTTGATTTTGATTTCCATAAGGTCTCTGGTCCTGGGGGTTCCTATATATGTTTAGACTATTTGACCTTTGAAAATTTTGATTTTGAAACCTTGAGTTTTGATTCCAAGAAGCATGATTGTTATAATTTCTAAAGCCATTGTTATAAAAAGTTCGACCACCATCATTTTGGTATCGATTTTGATATTGACTTTGACTTCTGAAATTATTTGTATTTCCATTAAAATTGTTCATTCTAGGTGAACAACTTCTAGGTCTCTCATGTCTGCCTGGTGGAGATCTAGGCTGAAATCTTGGTTGATTTCTTTGAAAACGAGGAACTTGTGGAGTTCCTTTTTCAGCCTTATCTACACCAACAGCAACATTCTCTGGTTGCTTGGGAGCAGATTTCTTTGGAGAATTTGAGCCTTTCTCCTCACTATCACCTTTCTTCTTTGGTAATTTCCTTCTCTGTTTTTCACTAAGTTGTGCTTCACTCTTTTTGTTAGTACAGCAGCTTGCTACATGTCCTTTGGTATGGCACTTGAAGCACGATCTCCTTTTCAAAGACTTCTTAGCTGGAGTCTCTGAGGTAGATCCCTTATCAGATGGTGATGATCCCTTGGATGAACCTTGTTTAGTTTGCTTGGATTCAGATTTTTCTTTGTTTTTATTTTTAGCAAACTCTACATTTGATTCATTTTCAATAACAGTTGTTTCATTTTTCATATCACTACCTTGAACAAAATTAATCTTTTTAACAAAAGCTTGATTTTTATTCTTAGGCGGTGAATTTTTCTTTTTCAAAAGTTCCCTGTTATTGTTCTTCTTAGCATCATCACTCTCAGATCCATCACCTTGACTTGATGTGGATCCGAAACTACTTGGTGCGGATGCCATAAAGTCTGCTAGCTCATCTTCACTAGGCAGGAATGAATAGTCATGACTAAGAGGAGGTGGAACTTCATTAAAGCCCTGGAAGCCCACACTGGTCTTGTCATTACTCTTCTTTAACCCACCCATCAAGTGTTTCATTACAAAAGACGAATCCCTGAATTGACTCAATTTCTTTTCAAGTTCAACAATTTTGAGTTGTGCATCTGACAACTCTTTGCATTTTTCAGAAATCTATTTTGTTTTCTCAGCCATCATGTCATGAGCTAAATCTATTACTTGAAGTTTTTCATTTAACTTGCATGTTAAAGCTTCAATTTCACTTTCATAACCTCTTATCTTCTTCAAGTATGTAGATTCATTTCTTTTAGCAAAAAAGTTTGATTCTTTAATGTTAGACAACTCACTTACCAAACTTTGGTTTTGTGTTGACAACCTGTCAACCTCACCCTGTAGTTCCCGACATCTCAAACATACAGAATTAGATTGTACCTCTTTCTCATGAACTTCTGAGGTTTCATCAGCAACAACCTGTTCATCTTCACTCTCTTTCTCTACTTCAGCATCCACTTTTGCTTCAGCATTCTCCACTTGAGCTTCAGCATTCTCCACTTGAGCTTCAGCATCATTCACAGTAGTTTCAGCCTCATCAACTCGCACTATCTCTGCCATGAATGCCTGAGTGGCATTCTCATTACCCTGATATCGCTTTTGTAATGCATCCCACATATCCTTTGAATTAGTGTACTTTTTGAAGGTATGCTTGATGCTATCAGGTAAGGACATCTTTATCGCAGCCAAGGCTCTCTTCTCAGCCTTATACATCTTTTTATCATCCTCTTTCATGTTCACATAGTCTGTTCTACGTGGTCTGCCCTCAAAATCGTGTGTTGGGTTTATGTACCCATCTTCAATACAGATCCACATGCGTGCATCCTGAGATTCAATGAATGATTGGAAGCTGGCCTTCCATGTAAGATAATTCTCCACCTTCATCATCTTAGGAGCATTCAAATTCGTCATGTTTGACATTTTAACGTAACAGACTGGTAAAACCGTACAAAATATCTCCGAAAACAATGGTTACCAAATTACACCTTTAGTATCGTCTCGAAAAGACGAATCCAATGATATATAATGTCAAAAACCGTATTCGGGATTTTCCAGGGTCTTTTTTTTTACCCTAAAAATGCAAGGAATTTAACGGTGCAGACGGTTCTGTCAAACGAGCTACGGATCAATTTCTAAATGCAAAACACTGAAATTTTATCGACGCTTGCCAACCAAGATTCCACCACTTTAAATTTGCTGGTTTTTAAATTTTCTGTTAATTTCGCTGGTAAATCAGTTAAATTTGCTGGTCAAATTCGCTGCCAATTTCGCTCAGATTAATTTCACCGGGTAACCAGTTTGCTATTACAACGACTGGTAAAATCGCTGAAACCGTGATAATTTCGCTGTGGAAAATTATACGGTTACCAAAGTCACCTTTGGATTTGATTTTGCCGGTCACCGAGATATTATGTCCCAATTTCGCTGGTCAGTTGAATATGCTAGTTGAGTCTGCGAAGTTGTTAAATTCGTCGGTACTACAAATTCGCTGGTCCAGAAAATATGGAAACTTAATCTGTTTCAAATTTCTGAGATTTTCCAAGATTTTGTAACAATTTCCTGCAAAATCGAAACACCAAAATCAGTCCAATTTTTCGAAAATTATGAAGAGCACGAAGAACAGTCTTCGAATCTTCAAATCTGTTCAACCGAATTTCTCAACCAAACAACCCGAACAATCCTGAAAACCTGCAAATCAGCAAATAAACAAACCAGAAGATCAAAACAGCCAACAAAATTCGAAAATTTTTATCAAAGATTTCGAAAATTCTTCCTGTTTCTGCAGCCAACAATTCTGAACCGAGCCTTCAAGAGCCTAATGCTCTGATACCAATTGTAGGTCCCCTTGATGTGTATGGATCTTTCACAGAATTGTCAATCTAATCAAGAGTGCGGAATCCTCTTGATCAGAATATAGCAGAATGAGTAGAAACAGCAAATCACAGTCAAACTGGGTTTCTATTGATTATCAATCACTCAAGAATTACAATCAATCTAAACCCTAACCACATAATTTCGTCCAAGCACTTAGTCTCTCACGAAATTCCTCACAAAACTGTTTTTGGCTTATTAACCTAAACCCTAAAGCCTAACCTTGTTTATATAACACAAGGTTTGCTACTTGGGCTAAGGTTAAAACCTCATGGACTGCGAATTGGTGTAAGCCCAATTCGCCCCCCATCACCCAATGTGGGTTTTGTTTAGCCCAAACTCTATTATCTCACTAATACAAAGCTAAACCCGCTAACTGTTTATCGTTTAACTAATTACAAGATATCCAAAGACCAAATCTAAGCTGTTGTCACAAACATGCACCAACATACATGTATATATATCACTAGGGGTCGTATTTACGTATCCATATTCCAAGGTTTTCGATGTAACAATCGGTTTCCGATTCGAGTATGCGATTTTTAGTGACGTTTCATGGCCATCAAGGAGGGTAGTATGGGTCCTTTCTTGATGTCATCGTGAACGTTATTGTGTTTTGTGCCACAAAGACTGACGGGGTACCACTCACTCGTATTGTCATCATCGTCACGACGACTGGAGCTATAGCACTCACCCGAGAGTCTTTGTTAGCGTTAATTGTCTGCGTTTCGACACATCACGGTCACCGAGGAGGGTAGAATAGGTCTTCACTCAATGTCATCGTGAGTGTTAGTGTTTGTGATGTGGTATAGTATAGCGATATTGTATTTCGAAAATATGCGATTATCCTTCGAATAGCGATGTATGCGATATAGTTACATTATGATCTGAATCTTTGGTGCTAGGCGTAACGAGTATATCGAGTAGTAACAACGCACAAAAGTGCGGGTTGTTACAGTCTCCCCTCCTTTAGGAAATTTCGTCCCGAAATTAATCCAATAGGTAGACCTTTGAGAGTTGATCCCACGTAAGTAGCGACACAGCGAGTGATTTGACCGGAAGTTGATAAGCGAGAGTGTTTCGAACAAGAGAGATCGATTGCGATAGTGAGATGGCGACGTAAGGACAAAAGTAATATTCCACAAGTTGGCGTTCTACAATGCCTTGAGTCGTGAAGAATTCGATGCGATTGAAATTTTAAAGCACTGGAAAGGTTTCTCATGACGTAGAATTAACTGAGTTGATCGTTAACCAACGTTACAAGAAGCGTTCGTTTTTAGATATTCAAAAGGAATCTTGGATGGAAATCTTTAAAAAAATTCCTTTTAACGTAAGGTCAACTGAGTCGATGTTAACCAATGTTGCAAGGAAGTTTAGGTTTTACACATTTTAAGAAATTCGAAGATGAAAACTGGGGTTACGAAAACTCTCCTACGACATGGGTTCAGCTGAACTCGATGTTGAACCAACGTCTCAAGAAAAATTTGCAAAAGGTTTTTAGGAAAAATTTGGACTCATGAAAGCTTCCCTTGGGCATGGAGTTGAGCTGAGTCGATGTTAACTCCCATGTTGTGAGGAATGTTCACTTGTCCCATGGTTTTAATAAAAGTTTTATAAAAATCAGTTTTAACCGTTTGAAAAAGACAATTTAGCATCGAGCCCCACTTGGCACCTTCCCACGGAAGATCGTTAATATGATTAAAACATCTATACATAGGAAGTACCAACGGCGTATCCACCATGTTTCTCCCATATTACTTCCGTTCCGTGAGGCGGTGTCATGTGTGCCGATACGACACGGATAGAATTGCGCTTACTCGGCCCAATCGATAGAAAGTCGGACCGAGCATAAGATAGAATCGAATAGGTTAATCCGGCGAGTTGAATTGCGAACGTAGCTACAACAGCGTGCGCGAGTAGCCCGATGACACAAAACATTTATGTGTCGTGTCTGGGTAGGCGTCGAGCGATAAGCGATAACGAATAGCGTGTTTTCGATTAGATTCCACTTTGAACCCACATGGCACGTTTCCACGAGAGTTTGCTAACTTGGTGAAACACCACGTTTAACCAGGTTAGTTTCGCCTCGTGAAGCGATGTCATGCGTACTAATACCACACAGACTGCAATGAACACCAAGCGCGCGATAAGCGGTACGCGATACGCAAATAAGCGGTAGACTATACACGATAAACGATAAGCGATTAGGTGATTTAGCGAATAACATAAACACAACACTAGTAACGACGGTGACGATAATTGAATTACGATAAGCGGCAGTTGTTGCGTTGCAAGCGATGGAGGTATACGCGATTTATGCGGTTCGACTTGATTGATTAACACCACAGAGTTTACTAACATCGGGCCCCGCATGTCCTTTTTCCACGAAAGCCCGCTGATATAAATAAAACACCTTGCTTTAACCATACGAGCTTCATCCCGTGAAGCGAGGTCATGCGTACTAACTTATTACAGATAACGGTATAGCGATAGATTGATAGACAGCAAACAATATAGATTCACATAATAAGCGATAGAGATTGCGGAATACACATGATAAGCGATTGCGATTAGCCGAGTTTTGTTTCGAATAAGCTTAACGTTACGCTGCGACGCATCACGGTTATCGAGGAGGCTAGAATAGGTCCTCACTCAGACAACATCGTGAGCATTAATGTGCTTGATGAGATTGGTTGCTATAGACTTACGATCAGTCTTGCGTTGATGCAATTGTCCTGCGAGGTAGACTCTCCAGAGTCCATCGATGAGGCGATTGCATTGCGTTTGCAGACTTACGATAAGTCTTGCGATGATGCGATTCAATTGTTACGCCTTGCGATTGAGTGTAGTGCGTTGAAAATAATCACAATAGTATAATAGGTCTAATAACGTTCAACTCCACATGGCACTTTCTGCACGAAACTTCGGTAGTATGGTAAAGCACACCTTGCTTTACCCCTATTACTTAAATCTCGTGTTTCGGTGTCATACTTTGTTGAAACGCTATGGCACCTTAGAATTCACTACGATCTCCGTGCACTGACCCAAATAATCTCGTGTGCACCCGTGATTAGTTGTTCCTTACACGTTTATTATACCTCGTTCCAAGAGTGTAGTGAGGGTAAAACACATTATTTCGTGATATAGTATATAGTATGTGTGTGAATCTAGTCTAAGTGTGACGACTAGAATGTGAAAGAGAAAACGAAAATGAGAGTTAATGTTACGCATAGTGGCAACATCGAGTAATAGAGTAGGTTCAAAACTTAGAAATTAACGTCGAAAATTATATCATTACAACTTTATCCTACGCTTGCTAGATGTTTGATGCTGAAGACTTTTGCTGGAGCTGTTGTTGTTGTACTCAAGTTCGCGGTTCGATGCGGCAGTTACGCGTGAAGTGACCGTAACGGTTGTAGTTACTGCAATAGCGACAGTCAGCCTCAACTGGATGATGATAGGTGCATGAGTAGCACTGAGGATGAGCTCCAGTGTACGCCCGTTTTGGAAACATCGGGACTGCTTGAAGAGGTTTCGGCTGCGGCAGTTCCGTGGTTGATGAGTTCGTGCTTGAAATCTTTCGTTTGCGGCTAGGTTTGTCGGTGACTTGCGAAGAGGTGTCGTCGTTGGAGGATTCGTCTGAGGACTCACTTGTAGAATCTTTGGCCGAGTTGTCAGAAGATCCGTCGGCAGATTTGTCAGAAGAATCTGCAGCAGATTCGTCAGAAGAATCGTTAGCAGATTCGTCAGAAGAATCGTTAGCAGATTCGTTAGGAGAATCGTCGACTGGATTGCTTGAAGAATTAATGGCGATTGCTTGATAAGCTTGCTTGACAGGATTCTTTGAGAATAACCCTTCCATGAGTTGTTTGTTGTTGATTTCTGCGGCTAAGCGGTAGGTTTCTTCGATGGTAGCAGGTCTTGCAGCTTCGACACAATCACCCACACACTCAGGCAAGCCACGAATGTACTTCGAAATGGCTTTTTCTGAAGTGTTGACTTGACTTGGGCAGATTATGCTAAGCTGTTTGAACCTTGCGGTGTAGCCAGCGTTGTCACTTTCGACTTGCTTGACTTTCCAGAATTCGTCTTCTAGCTTCTGAATTTCGTGAGGGGGACAGTACTCTTTCTTCATGAGCTCTTTCAGCTCATCCCAAGAGAGAGCGTAAGCTGCGGAGATCCCACGTTTGTTACGTTCGGCGGTCCACCAGTCGAGTGCTCGTGAATGAAACACTCCGGTAGCACAAGTAGTACGGAAACTATCGGGACACCCGCTTTGACGAAGGGCAACTTCGATAGAATTGAAGCACTGGAGTAGTTGAGTCACACCTCCTTCACCCGTGAATTCCATCGGGTCACAGGCTTTGAAGTGTTTGTAAAGAAAAGCAGATTGCGGCGCTTCCGTCTTGGAGTCTTCCGAGGCTCGAGAGTTGCTGAGAGAGTGCACTCGAGCGACAATTTAAGGAATAAGCTTTACCACTTATTTGGTCACAAGTGATGCAATCCTCTTATCGGCGCTTCGTTTGGCTCTTCTCCTAGCTGTTCGTCTCGAGGTAGAGTCGTTGGAAGGCATCTAAACAGGAAGAGACTTGGAATGAGATTCGATCATAATGATTTTTGAGTTTTGCGATGCGATCGAGCGCGTTCAAAACTTGATGCGATAGTATAATAGTAATGCGAATCACATAGGAGCCATATAGGAGACACGAAGTTCCTAAGTTCTCACACAATGACTTGTTTGTTTATACGTATTTATATATGTATTTATATATTTGTAATTTGTAATCATACACATACAGGTCGATTTAGAATATACGAGGACGCGTTGAGGTGAGAAAACGAGAGCGAGGGCGATAGATTATGCATTAGTTTTGTTGCGAACATTCGGGTTTCGTTTTAGATTGCGATGGCTGTGCGAATTGTACGTTTATAAAACAGGGAGTGAAAATCGTCAAATCGAGAAATCGATAAAGCATAAAGTTTCAAAACGTAAATAATTTCCAACCATTTGTAAGATCGGCGGGTCGTATGATAGAGTGCCTTGGGTGTTCAGGCGTCGACTGCCCAAGGTAACCCAACTACATCTGACAAGTTCGTGCATGCGCGTTGTCCTAGAGGGCTCATGCTTCCACTAGGATGCAACTCATGGCATTCGTCCTCCTAGTCATCGCGTGGCTCGAGTTATCGTGATAGTCGAGTCCTTGGTGAGAGCTTTTTGAAAACCGATTTATAGAGAGTGGAACGGCTTATTAAGGTACGGGTTTCACCCCTGACTTAACAGCTTCGTTCCTAATTGTGGTTATGCTCTTCGAATAAATTCGTGAGTTCCACTAGATTTCGAAATGGAGACTTTCATCGAGATGTGGATGTCACTCCTAACTCGATGGAAGGTTCTCGTGCTAGAAAATGCGCTGAGAGAGCGATCCTATCGAGAGTTCATGGTTTTCACACCTGATATCGACTGAATCACTCGATTTTGTTATGCGAGTATTTTCGAAACACGTGTATTGTGTCAGCCTTAGGAAAGGCTAAGTAGTATTCCGGCCTTAGGAAAGGCTCCTTCGTGTGAAGCTGTAGTACACGGTGTTCACACAAAGTTGTAGCTTTTAGCAATTTCGATCAAGAGTATCAAGTAGGCCCGATACAAACCCTACTGGGTTCGTACGAGTCGGCCTGTTGGTACTTAGACTATAGACTAGGTCAATTTCTAAGACGTCGACCCGGACTAGGTCGAGTCTGGCCTAATTCCCTATAGTTATGGCTCTGATACCAATCTGTCACACCCCAACCGATGGCGGAATCATCGGGGCGCGGCACTAGGCGAATCAGATTGCTCAAGAGAATCCATAACAACTATATTGCGATAATATTTAATACATTCGTTATCCCATACTAACAAATAATACAATCACATAAGTTATCACAGATTTCTTGTCCTCTCGAACAATACAAATCCGACAACCTAGATTTTAGTTGAGTTTCTAGACCTCCTAGCTTGATTTGATAGATTCTGCGATCTAACCTGCAACATACGTTAAAATATTTGTCAATACAAAAGTATTGGCGAGTATACAGGTTTGATAGGTATAGCGTAATAGATTAAAACATGTAGCGAATTTCCACATGCATAAACGTAACACACGACATATATACTCACAAAGCTGATACTACCAACTAAGTCCTCGATGCTCAAATATGCGATGGCAAACTAGACCCCGTCGGGCGCAATAGTACTATACTAGGCGTGGTGAGACGTCGCGAGTATAAGCCCTAGCACATATGCAACTAGCATCACGTATATCTATGCATAACAGTTATTCGCAAGTGATAATTCGATTGATTGAATAATTCGTTTGATAAGTTCGACTTGTTAGAAACGTATGTTACACCCAAAATGCGATTAAAAAGGGGTTCAAGTATACTCACAGTGCGTTTTTAGCGAGAATACAACTTGATTGGATCGGTTAGGAGTTCGTCTGCGTTAAACATTGAAGGATATAGTAAACGATGCACGGTTAAGCGAGAATAGCATCGAAAAGTCAGTTATCTGGTCGGATGGTGCTCATCCGTTCGGATGGGCTCATCCGATCGGATGACATCTTGATTTGGGTCGGATGGCTTGTGCTCGGATCGGATGACATATGGATCGGATGACCTATGGATCGGATGACATATGGATCGGATGACAGCCATCTGGTCGGATGACATGCTATCCGATCGGATGACATGCTATCCGATCGGATGACATGCTATCCGATCAGATGGCATGTGGTCCGTTCGGATGACATGTTATCTGGTCGGATAACACGTCTGTTTTTGTGTTCCGATTAACTGTTTTCGAGTGTTTTCGGAAGAAATACGTGCGGTTTTACTGGGATAGTGTAGTTTCGTATTAACAATCGAAATTCCATCAGTTCCGACCCGTTCTAACGGCCGGGAACCACCCCGTTCCATCAGATCTGGCCGTTCTTGACGGTTTCTCATGGTTAGCTCGAAATCGCACAGTTCCTTGGTTAAATTCATAGATTTCGGTGAGATTTGTCATCCAAACATGTGGAAATCACCCAGATCTGAGTCGTTTATGGTGAGATGAGGTCACATCTTGATATTCATATGAACTCTTGGTGATATCACCTTAAAACGCCTCAAATCAGTAGATTTCACGGTTAGAAATTGAGTTTTAAAAGACAGAATGATGTAGAATTGAGTGTAGATCACAGAAGTACAAGTTTTAGGTTGAAATCTTACCGGAATCGCGAGGAATCGAGAGAAAAGGGTCCTAGAGCGTGCTTGGTCGAGTGGGAGCTGTCACATCACTTGAATAGTGATGTGACATGCTATTTATAGGCAAAAAGTGAAGAAGGGAGTTACTGGGTCGGATGGCCATCCGTTCGGATGGCCATCCGTTCGGATGCCCATCCGTTCGGATGGCCCATCCGTTCGGATGGCCATCCGTTCGGATGAGGCTGTCCATCCGGATGGCCACTCCTGCGCGATGAGTTTCTCCGTTTTCGATCGTTTCGATAGTTTTTGGAGTACGTGCTTTCTATAATTAATTTATATTATTATATATGTATATATATATCACTAGGGGTCGTATTTACGTATCCATATTCCAAGGTTTTCGATGTAACAATCGGTTTCCGATTCAAGTATGCGATTTTTAGTGACGTTTCACGGCCATCAAGGAGGGTAGTATAGGTCCTTTCTCGATGTCATCGTGAACGTTATTGTGTTTTGTGCCACAAAGACTGACGGGGTACCACTCACTCGTATTGTCATCATCGTCACGACGACTAGAGCTATAGCACTCACCCAAGAGTCTTTGTTAGCGTTAATTGTCTGTGTTTCGACACATCACGACCACCGAGGAGGGTAGAATAGGTCCTCACTCAATGTCATCGTGAGTGTTAGTGTTTGTGATGTGGTATAGTTTAGCGATATTGTATTTCGAAAATATGCGATTATCCTTCGAATAGCGATGTATGCGATATAGTTACATTATGATCCGAATCTCTAGTGCTAGGCGTAACGAGTATATCAAGTAGTAACAACGCACAAAAGTGTGGGTTGTTACAACCTGATAGGGGGGGGGGGTCTCCAACTTTGATTCTTACTCCTTTTACTTCCCCTGAAACCATGTCCAATTTTGATTTTCCCTCCAAGTTGTCAAGTCCATTGTAGGTTTAGTTTTGCTCCGATTTAGGATTCGATTTGATCAAATTTATTCAAGATTATTTTTTGGAATAAAAGGAGGGGAGAAAGGTCCTAAAATTAATTTAGCTCAAATCATGATCTAAAGTTTCATGTTCCCAAGGTAATGTGCAAATCAACCCTGATTTTTTTAACAACAAATTTCTTTTATTACATGTCGTTAATGGGACTTGAACCCAAAACCTCCATCTCCCAAAGTGTTTAAAGGTTTTGTCTTTGCCAATTGACCACCATCTAGGGGCAAACGAGCCGAGCCCAAGCTTGACCAGGCTCAAGCTCGATTAATTTATGAGAGCTCGGGCTCGATTCAAGTTTTGTTTTCAAAGCTCGAGCTTGGCTCGTTTGTATTTTCTCAAGCTCGAGCTCGGCTCGGGCTCGGCACGTTTATTATCTATTAATTAATTTATTAAATAAAAATAGTATAAATAATAGACTTTTTAGACACACGAGCTCGATGAGTGAAGCTCGGGCTCGGGCTTGTTTACTAAATAAGCTTATTTTTAGGTTCGAGGTCGGCTTGTCTGCAAGTTTAAATAAGCTTGGCTCGACTCGGCTCGTTTACACTAAGGCTCGATAAGGCTCCACGAGCCTAACGAGCTTCACATGCGAGGCTCGAGCTCGGGCTCGATAAACAAACGAGCTTTATTTTAGGCTCAAGCTCGGCTCGGGCTCGATAAAGCTTGGCTCGTTTCGAGCTTTTTCTCGAGCCGATCTCGAGAAGCTCGCGAGCCGCTCGGCTCGTTTGTATTAGTATTTATAGAATATATTGTGAAGATATTGCATTGAGCTGTAAATTAGCTAGATGATAGGAAAATCACACTTTGTAATTATCTATATATTGTGTCGATAGAGAGACAGGAAGGCACAGAAACCGTTTACCAAGACTAACATGGTATCAAGCCTCTCTCTAAAAAAAAAAATTGATCCTGCAAACCCTCCTTCTTCTCCTCTTCAGCCTCATCACCTGCAAATACCCCCTCTCTATCTATTTTTTTCTCGCTTTTTCGCTCTCATGGACCCTGCAAAACACCCTGCCATAACAGTTTCAAACATCAAAACTTTCATACCTATCACCCTTGAAATTGAAACAAGCCAGTATTCATCATGGGCTGAACTTTTTAAAATTCATTGCCGAGCGTATCAGGTCATCGATCCCCTATCTCCATGAAAGAAAGATCCCTCAACCGCTGCCTCAAAAGAATCCGACAAGGACAAACAGTCCGTTGCCCAACCAGATGATGAGTGGAACCGTCTCGATGCCATAGTCCTTCAATGGATCTATGGCACCATATCTAATGATCTTTTATGCACCATTATCCGGCCTGATTCAAACGCTTGTTATGCTTGGACTGCTTTGAAAAACATCTTTCACGATAATCAAGTGACAAGGGCAGTACTGTTGCAAAAGAAGTTTGCAAATATCAGGCTTGAATCTTTTCAATCCATGTCCGCCTACTGCCAGGAAGTAAAGGTAATTTCAGATCAATTAGCTAATGTTGGCTCACCCGTCAACGAACACTCCCTAGTGATTCAATTACTTTCCGGTTTAAATGAAGCCTATGGTGGCGTTGCCTCAATACTTCAGAACACAAAACCTTTACCCACTTTCTATGAGGCCCGTTCTCAATTAATTCTTGAAGAGACTACCAAGGCAAACCGGGTCACCAACGAAACCGCCCTACACGTATCTCATCAGCCAAGCAACCCTCCTCCAACCCCAACCCAAACCACAAATCATGCTACTAATCGAAATAGTCGAGGTCGTGGCCGCGGACGTGGCAGAGGTCACACACCAACCTGGTCAGGGCAACCATGGAATGGGTACCCTTGGACAGCCCAGCCTTCGGCCCACACAAACCGTCCACCATCATGGGCCAACCCCAATGCTTACTATTGGGCTACACCCCCTTGTCCGTACCCCACTGTCCCACCATCAAGGCCCGTTAACAGCAACCCACAACAAGGCATTCTGGGCCCTCGACCTCAGCAAGCATACACTGCATCTGAAGCAAGCTACACTCCAACTGAGCTTGATCAGGCTTTCAATGCCTTCTCCCTTCATCCTCCAGATCATTCCTGGTACATAGATACGGGTGCTACAGGTATAATGACTCATAACCCTAGTAATCTCACGTCTTGTGTTAATAAGGTTTATGCTCGAAACATTACAGTCGGTGATGGCACTAATATTCCAGTCTATGCCATTGGAAACCACACCCTCCCACAACCTTTTCCAAAGTTCAAATTAAATAATATTCTTTTTGCACCCAAACTTGTAAAAAATTTGATTTCGGTACGTCGTTTCACCACCGACAACAATGTTTCCATCGAATTTGATCCATTTGGTTTTGTTGTGAAGGATCTCCACACCCGGAAGCACCTTCTTCGATGTGATAGCTCCGGTGACCTCTACCCGCTCACTCTTCCTTCACGCCATCATGTTCAAGTCTCTCATGCTTCAATTTCTACGTTTTTAGCCGTGTCTCAAGATACTTGGCACCGCCATCTTGGGCACCCCAGAATAAATATTTTACGTTGTTTAAAACCATGTTTGTCTTCTATTTCCAATGATGTTAAAAATTCTACCATTTGTGAACCTTGTGTGTTTGGAAAACAAGTTAAATTCCCTTTTCATGTTTCTACTACATGCACTTACTTACCTTTTGACATAGTACATAGTGATTTGTGGACATCCCCAGTTCTCTCTTCAACCGGGTGTCGTTATTATATTTTATTTCTAGACGACAAAACAAATTTTCTATGGACTTATGCTTTAGCTTCCAAATCTCAAGTTTACTCTAAATTTCTTGAATTTCATAAATTAATTACAACCCAATTTCACACATCTATTAAAAGTTTGCAATGCGATAATGGTCGTGAATACAACAACACATCTTTCCACAACTTTTGTGCATCCAATGGAATGACATTCCGTTTCTCTTGTCCGTACACATCTTCACAAAACGGTAAGGCGGAACGCAAGATACGGTCAATCAACAATATTATGCGTACCATTCTATCTCACTCTTCCGTTCCTCACAATTTTTGGCATCATGCCCTTGACCATGCCACCTACTTACTCAATATCTTACCCACCAAAGTTTTAAATAACTCAACACCCACATATTGCCTCTACAACCGACACCCTACATACGATCATTTACGCACATTTGGGTGTCTTTGTTACCCGCTTATACCCTCTACTTCAATTCATAAACTCGCCGACCGATCAACGCCATGCGTTTTCCTTGGTTATCCATCCAATCATCGAGGATATAAATGCTATAATATCAAAACAAAAAATATCATGATATCCCGGGATGTGGTTTTTGACGAAAATACTTTTCCATTCAAAACACCCTCCCCTACAACTCCTTCCTACGATTTCCTAACCACCTCCCCAAATCCTTATCTTTGGTCCTCCACAAGTACCACTACCACACACACCGACCCACCCACTATACATAGCCCTTCCATACCTGAACCCAATATACCAGCCCCCACCTCTCCTTTACCCACTGCCATGCAAAATCACACACCACCAACCTCCCCATTAAATGTTTCCATGCAAACTACTACCCCACCACAATCCCCTCCCACTTACATAAACATTTCACCTCCCCACACACATTCTGTTCCCCCCACTAATTCTAATATTTCAATCCAAACTATTCCCACCCAATCTCATTTCGAACAACATTCCAATCTTCCCACTGATGCACCAACACCCGCCACTCAACCTCGAACAATCACCACCAGATTAATGTCAGGTATCTTTAAACCCAAACAACACTTCAATCTTAACTCCTCCACCTCTACATCTATCTCTCCTTTACCTAAATCCCCCTCCGAAGCCCTCTCCAATCCCGACTGGAAAAGTGCCATGCTTGACGAATATCGAGCCCTTATTGATAACAAGACTTGGGAGCTAGTACCAAAGCAACCCGAGATGAACATAGTTCGAAGCATGTGGATTTTCAGGCACAAAAAGAAAGCGGATGGAACACTCGAACACTATAAAGCTCACCTTGTTTGCGATGGCCGTTCTCAACAGATTGGTGTCGACTGTGGGGAGACGTTTAGCCCGGTTATTAAACCGGCAACGATTCGAACCGTTCTCTCCCTTGCGCTATCTAACAAATGGCCAATACATCAACTGGACGTCAAAAATGCATTTCTTCATGGCCATCTTGATGAAACCGTTTTCATGTACCAACCCGTCAGTTTTCGAGACTCAAACTATCCATATTATGTGTGCAAACTCAAAAAGTCTCTATATGGGCTTAAGCAAGCACCAAGGGCGTGGTACCAATGCTTTGCCGATTACGTTTCTAAAATGGGTTTTCGACATAGTCAATGTAACCACTCTTTATTCATCTTCAAAGAAAGCAATCACATAGCCTTTATCTTATTATATGTGGATGATATTCTATTGATTACCTCCTCCGACACATTACGTGAACGGTTCATGGTTCTTCTTTCAAAGGAATTCGCCATGACAGATCTCGGGCCACTTAGTTATTTTCTTGGAATCTCCGTCACTCGTAGCAACAATTCTCTGTTCCTATCACAAGCGAAGTATGCTAAGGAGATTCTTGAACGAGTCGGTCTAGCGGATTGCAACCCGGCTGCTACCCCGGTCGACACATAACAAAAGTTGAGTAGCGCCTCCGGCACACCTTTAGAAAACATAACGGAGTATCGAAGTCTTGCGGGTGCCTTGCAATACCTCACCTTTACGCGGCCCGATATCTCATACGTTGTTCAACAAATATGTCTTCATATGCATGCTCCCATGTCTAATCATATGCATGCTTTGAAAAGAATTCTAAGATACATAAAGGGAACCATAAATTTTGGCTTGCACCTTCAGCCGTCTTCGACCGCCTCTCTCATCGCTTACACAGACGCGGATTGGGGAGGCTGCCCCGACACCCGCCGATCAACATCGGGTTATTGTGTTTACATAGGTGACAACCTGCTCTCTTGGTCTTCCAAACGCCAACCCACTCTATCTCGCTCAAGTGCCGAAGCAGAGTATCGTGGTGTAGCAAATGTTGTTTCCGAGGTTTGTTGGCTGCGAAATTTACTTCTTGAGCTTCAACATCCACCCAAACAAGCAACTTTGGTTTATTGTGATAACGTAAGTGCTATTTATCTAACTGGTAACCCGGTCCAGCACCAAAGAACGAAACACATTGAAATGGACATCCACTTCGTTCGCGAGAAGGTCACCAAAGGTGAGGTGCGGGTTCTACATGTTCCGTCGAGGTATCAAATAGCCGACATCTTCACCAAAGGTTTACCCAAAGTTCTCTTCGATGACTTCCGATCCAGCCTCAACATCCGTGAACCTCCCGTTTCGACTGCGGAGGAGTATTAGTATTTATAGAATATATTGTGAAGATATTGCATTGAGCTGTAAATTAGCTAGATGATAGGAAAATCACACTTTGTAATTATCTATATATTGTGTCTAGGGGTGTTCACGATCCGATCCGATCGAGGGTCTGCTCATGCTCGGATTGAATTACAACCGATCCGATCCGAGCGGATCAAATTTGTAAAACCGATCGCAAAAGTGATGCTCATGCTCGGATTGAATTTGAATCGATCGGCTTGGTTTCGCTCGGTTTTTATCAAATCCTAAAAAAAAGCGAGCGGATCGTTTTCGCTCGATTGAATAATAAGGCCTCGTTCAACAAAAACAAATTCTAACTTAAAGTGCGAATACAAAAGCAACATAAAATAAAGTGCGAATACATAAGAATCATTCGTTTGACTCCACCGCTTCAACACATCAAACTTTGGATCCATACATTTTAGGTTTTGCTCATCCAAATACTCATCAAGTTCAGATTTTCTTTCAATCGACATGGTTCTTGAATTGAGGCAAGCATAAAAATCATTCGTGTGTGAACTTGATTCATTATAAGATGTTTTTTAGCTATTCATGGCAGCCTCAGATGTCTTATATGCATTACAATACTCGTCAAAAAGTGATTTCAACTTACTTTTCACATCTTCAACCATGATCTTACATTCATCCTCTAAAACGGGGATCTAAAATTGATGCAATAGACATAAGGATCCCAATTTCCCCCCAATATTTCTCAAATTTCACATACATCGGTTTACTCATGCTCTTCAAGAAAGTATCATCGGAAAAAAATGCATTACATATCTCTTTCTTCACTTCATAAATTTCAATAAGAAACAAGTTTGAAGTTGGATACGATGTACCGGATTCATCAATTATTGGATTCGGGTCGTCCTCTCCATCAGTCAGATCAACATGAGCAGCCGGATTCTCGTTTGATTCTTTGTAAGAAGACATCCTACCAAAACAGAAACGAAACATAACATAACATAAACAATCGTTAACACAGTTATAACAGAAACAATGGTTAACACAATTATAACAGAAACATAATGTATGTGAATTGAACTCAAACAGAAACGATTTAACAATTAACAATTTAACATAAAGAAACAATATGGTTAACAGAAGCAGATTTAACTCTTTGTAGATTAAGATCTACATTCTACAAACAAATGCCACTAAAACATACATACAATCTGCGTATGTATGTTACCAAACAGAAGATGCAATATTTAACGATTAATTAACAAAAAAACATACAGATTGAAGCCTGAAACAAGTCCGACGAGGCGACGAATGAAGACTGGAGCGAACAGAAACAGATATTTAATGATTATTGAAGAATGAACAGATACAGATATTTAACGATATGTTGCAGATATGTTGCAGAAACAAAAACAGATATTTAACGATTATTGAAGAATGAACACAGATATTTAAACTGAAACAGGAGCGACTAACCTTTTAGGAGACACTTGAGCCGATGATTGTCCGATGAATTGAGTCGGAGACACTTGAGCCGATGATTGTCCGATGAATTGAGTCGGAGAGGGAGAGTGAGAGTCGAGACACTTGAGCAGTTGAGAGCGGCGACTGAATTCTATTTTAGCCTTTTAGGAAATAGATTTAGGGTTAGATTTGTATATTAAATATTAACTTGGGGTAATATTATTTGGGCTTTTAATTTTTTTGGGCTATTATATTTTTTGGGTTTTTAATCTATAATATATATATATATATATATATATATATATTAATTATTAATAAAAAATAATTCGAGCGAAACCGAGCGAGCGGAGCTTTGCTCATGCTCGGATTGAATTTGAATCGAACCGATCCGATCGGCTCATTTACAAACTGAGTAGGAATCGAACGAGCATTTTTCGAGCGATCGTCGAGCGATCTTCGATCGTTGAGCAGTTTGAACAGCCCTAATTGTGTCGATAGAGAGACAGGAAGGCACATAAACAGTTTACCAAAACTAACAGTTTGCACCCCACCACCCCATTGGTACAAAACTACAAATCAATCCTGATCTACTATTCTACTATGTGAACCCCTTCAAAGAATCTTTATTTTTTGGCCAGCTTTTGGACTAGATTTTGAGATGTAGTTGACGTTGACCCGTTAGTGAATTGCAAGGACCACGAATGCAATTTCAAACAGACCATCATTGTAATTTTTTAAAACAACCTGTTTCACCTAATGGAATTTACAAGTAGGTCATGCTAGACCATCATTCTAATTAACTCGTGATCAACGTTTTAAATACCGTCGGCCGGTTGTACCAGTTGAACCGAATATCAGACACGGGTCCGGTACAATAAAGGCCGGTTAAACCTGAATAGGGTATGTCTTATGTACTAACGGTAAATTTGGTTTATCAGTTCAAATCGTTAAACCGGTTTGCATTATCTTAGGATTTAATTTTTTTAATTTTAATAAAATATGATATCAAGGTAATATTGACATACTATATTTCCGGTAATTAATTAACCTATTGTCTTCCATTCCAATATTTCATCGTTGTTGAAACTGTTACCCACCTCGTCCAATGTAATATTGTTTATAAGTAATACAAATGTTTTTAAAATGCTTATTATTTAATAAGAAAGTTGTTGTTTATTAGATAAATTAACTATTATGAATTAGCAACAAGGTTGAGCTTTGGTGGGTTGTACCCTTAGCTTAGGGTGTGTTTCAAAAAAAAACTTTTGTCCACCTACGTGTCCCACTACCTCTCATATACATCTCTGCTTAACTTTTAGGGTTTTGACACTGAAGTTTTCCCCCTTTTGGTTCAAAATGGGAGTTTACCCTTCTGAAAATCTCCTCACCTGTTCTTTTCTCTACCACCACCATCGTCAATGTCGGTTGCCTTGGCCGAGAAATGTTGAGCCGGCAACCAAATCGTTGAGTTGTGACGGCTTTGGGTTTTCCGTCGGCTTCTTTTTAGCCGGGTTGCACTCTTTGGTTTAGTGGGTTAACGCCACTGATTATCGTCGTCAATCGCAGAGAAGAGTAAAGACCCTGTCGGCTGTCGGTAAGTTTCATTCTTGATCTTTGCTTTTGTGGTTGCATGTGTTTTTTTTGGTGATTTTGACTCCTTTTTTGGCTTATTGCTTGCCGGTAGTTGTTTGGCACCGATGATGTTGGTTATATGCTTTTTCGCCGTTGTTCGGCGATGTGGTTGTTGGCTGTGGTTTTGATTGACATGTATGTGGTTCCTACTTTGTTGAGGGGTTTAATCAGTACTTTGTTGAGGGTTTTAATCCGCGATTATAGTGGTTTGCTACCTGGCGGGGCAGCTCCGGTTGCAGCCATGGTGGCACTGACCCGTGCTTTGTTGGCGATGATGATGACACGAGGAGTACAAATGGGTCTAATTTGTTGCATCTTTAGGCTTCTTGGAGTTGTAAAATGTGCATCCATTGTGTTTTGTGCATTGGTTGGTTGTACTCTTTGTTAAGGGAGTTGTACCTCTCCTGGGTTTAAATAACCAGTCCCACAACTTTTTTCCTCTCTTTGAAAATCTCTTAAAAATGGGTGGATTTGTGGTTGGATGAGTTTTTTTTTGTGGTTTTGGCTCTTTTATTTGGCTTATTGTTGGCTAGTATGTTGTCCAGTGCCAATGATGCTGCTTATATACTTTTTTGTTGTTGTCCAGTTACACGATTGTTGGCTGTGGTTTTGATGAACATGTGTGTGGTTCCTGCTTTGTTGAGTGTTTTAATCGGCGTTTATGGTGGCTTGCTACCTGGCGTGGCAACTCCGGTTGCAGCCACGTCGACACTGACACGTGCTTTGTTGGCGATGATGATGACACGAGATGTACATCTGAGCCTCTTTATTTTGCAACGACTTGATTTTTACGATCATTTCGTCTCGGTGGTGATGGACTGGTTTGGTGTCGGTCGTTGAACAGTTGCCCGGTGGTGATGAACTTGGTGTAATATTGTCACTTTTTGGTGCATTGTTGTTTGTACTGTGTGCATCGGGAGTTTGTGCGGTGGTTTATTACAAACCGGTTGTTTGTGGTTTGGTGTTGGTGAAGCCGGTTGCTTAAGCATCCGTTGTTTATTTATGTTTAAGATTTTGGGGCTTTTGCTTTCATCTTACTCGATGACGATGAGACAAATCTCATCCGAGAGTTCGATTCTTATGTATTGTAGTATTAACTTTATCTGGTGCACTTGAAATTGTGTATTAAACTCGATGACGATGAGGATTGGCCTATCTGAGAGATGCGATGCTTTATTGTTGGCTTTGTAGTGTATAGTTTTTTCAAGCTTTGGTTTTCACCGGATGCTTTTTCCTGAGCAATTACACTCACACGAACTGATTATGTGTTTTATCATTTGGCTGTGATTATGGTTTCGCTTGGCTGTGATGAGTTCTAAATTTGCACCAACATTTGACAAGGATGGCGTGGCAAGGCTGAAGGATGGTGGGTGTTGATCTGCAACCTGCTTTGCAGTCATGATTTTCATGGACTCTGAGCCACATGAAGCTCGATTGCACTTAGGTACGGGCTTTGAAACGACAAAAAAAACCAGCCTAATATGAATCAAAATGGTTAAATCCAAGTTTTAAACTCTAAACAAAACAATCGAGTCGACAAAATCTTATCAATTACACGTCAATTTCGTTGGCCGCGGCGCAACGCGCGCGGGTTTGTTTCCTAGTTATAATCAATTACATGAATTCTAATTGAGATTAGATTATTTTTTAGATGAATTTGTATGTTATAAAATTATAGAGTTAACTAGCAACCCGGTTCAACCAGTTAAATCATTTCAGATTCCAACCCGATATGATTTAAAACCGGTTTTTAAACATTCCTCGTGATAAGATTTGGAGCGCTATATATGAAACAATGAAAACCCTTTTAAAAACCCAACCGCTGCTCTTTATGTGTTTCACACTATTTCGTACCTGCGATTAAATTTGATCAAGTGCTGTGCATCCAGTAAAAGCGATAACGAAAATGTCATTAACGATCAACAATTTCATATCCATCCATTGGTTTGCATGGTTTTCCAAAAGAAATTAATCGCTACAGAAATGGGTGCACTCAGCACTAAGTTAAATCATGAATGCACATAATGTGTTTGATTAAATGTCTGTGAAAGATTCTTGAATTGAGGATTAAAGAAAGACGTTCATTTCAGTAGTGTCACACAATAAATACATTGCTGTCAAATGCACATGGCCTTTGTCTTCTCTAAATTCCCATAATAGTTTTCTATTTCCTCCTCACATGGTTTGTTTGTCCACATTCTCTTTATATGATTAGTTTAGTTAACCAAATTGTTTTCTTTATTCATTCACTAGGTCCAGATCTGCAGAGAAAAAGAGGTTACATAGGATGACAAGGAAGTCAAATGGGTTTGAATCAGTAGTTCTTTTTTGAGTAATTATTTGTGTTTTTGGCCATCTTTCAAGAATCTTGAGCAGTGTTGATCTTCTTGTTCGGATTACGTCGATAAACAATATACATTGGTGAGTTGATATTTCAATTCAAGAATTATAATTCACTTTGTTTATATTTAGATTCTTCTGATAGCATTTGTGGATCCAGGATCATATGTTTCTGATTCATGGGCTTGTAATTTTAACTGAAACAAAAGGCTGCTAACCTATAACTTTCGGTTCATGATGACTGTTTTTTTTTTTTTCAAAATATGACTACATAGCTAGGATAGTTATAGGTAGATATTCTTATAATCAATACTGGTTTTTTGTCATTTTGGTGGTCTTAAAATTGTGCAAGAGATGGATGATGACCATGTTGAAGTGCTATCCTCAAAGTGGCCAGAAAACATTGATGAAGCTGGAAGAAAGTTCAGTGTGGAAAAGCCAGGTGTCCATGATGATATGTTAGATGATCTGGTCTTCACTGAAGAACCAGGTATAGTTGATTTCAAACGATTAGTAGAACTTACATGCTACAGTGAAAAAGGGTCAGCACAGTTGGATTATCTTGTAAAAACTGGGAATATAAACAAGAAAATGCTGTGAGACTTCTAAGGGAAGAGGTTGAAAATTTAAGCAAACAACGTCAAGTAGGTGTCCATGACGATATGTTAGATGATCTGGTCTTCATTGAAGAACCAAGTATCGTTGATTTTAAACAATTAGAAGAACTTAAGAGTTACAGTGAAAAAGGGTCATCACAGTTGGATTATCTTGTAAAAAACTGGGAATATAAACAAGAAAATGCTGTGAGACTTCTAAGGGAAGAGCTTGAAAATTTAAGCGAACAACGTCAGGTCGAGCTTAAGAATTTAGAATTATCTGAACAACATTGTTTTGAAGAAGAAAGCTATGGAGATGATAAACCTCCTGTTTCAGTGTCGGATGAAGTTCATGAAATCGATGGCAAGTATGATACAGTTACATATCGGAAGCAACAGGCCTTACACGCGCGAAAGTTATTGGAAGCAAGTGTTCACCGAGAGCTGATACTCATGGAGAAACTTGAGGAAAGCTTTATAAACCTCGAAAAACAATCTTCCCCTGTAGAAGAACTTTCCCAAATCTTGAAAAGAGATTATAACTTTTTACATTTTGTTCTTCAAAATGCACCCGTCGTTATTGGCCATCAGGTAATTTTATTTTTGCAACAAGTTCTCTTTTGTGTTTTTTTCTTTTGAAGTTTTTGTTTTACTTTCATCATCTTTTTCTTTTTAGTTTTCTTAACGATGGATGATTGTCTTGTTTATTTCAATATTTTAGGATAAAGAATTGCGGTATCGGTTCATCTATAATCCTTTTCCAAATTTAGTAGAGGAGGTAACATGACCATCTCGTAAATAACACAGGTCAGGATTATATTGGATATTATTTTACATTGTTTTTTTTTAATTGTATGTCCAGGATATTATTGGAAAAACGGATGTAGAGATATTCAAAGGTGATGGTGTAAAAGAATTCCAAGACTTTAAAAGAGAAGTTCTGGATAGAGGATTACCAGCAAAGAGACAAATTACTTTTGAGACTGATGTATTTGGAGCGAAATCATTCTTATATTATGTTGAACCCGTGTTCAACAAAGACGGAGAGATAATTGGTGTAAACTATTTGGGCATGGATATCACTGATCAGGTGAGAAAATGTGTGTGTTGTGTAGATTGTTTGTAATGGCCCCCAAAAATGACATCCTTCATATCTCACTTTTAAGTTGTAAAGTAGTTTGTTTGACTTTCAAAAGTAAACAGAATCAGGCTTTAGTTGTGTAGTTAAGTTCTTAAAATGTATAGTAGTTTGTTTAGCCGTCAAAAGTGAACAGAACTGGGCTATTATGTTATAGTTAAAGTCTGTTTAAATGAAGTAATTCCTTCTCTAGGATCGGATATGAGGTGCGGTTTTCTCTCTTAATATAATTTATTTTCTAATCATGTCGCAGGTGAAAAAGCGAGAAAAGATGGCAAAACATAGGGAAGAAATAGTTGTGCCAAAGGCCGAACAGGCAGAACTTAATAAAACCATTCATATCACAGGTTGGTAAGCTTTTTTTTTTTTTTTTGCTTCAACCTTGCTGTAGCTTTTGGTAATCTTCATAACATATATCCTTATAAAATTTTGAAGTTTAATTCTTTTTTATTTTCAAAAGCAAGAAAATACATCCTTCTATGTTCATCATATTTGAGGTTTAAGTGAACTTTTATCATGTATAAGATATTTTATTTGTACATAGAAAGTAACTTTTATTTAGTAACTAGATTAGAATCTAGTGTATTACACAGATGTAAAAAAGTTATAATTTAAAAAAAAACTTGTATATTGCATAGGTTGAATAAACACATGGATTACACCATTTGAATAAAATAAAATGTAAGAATAATAATATTATATTAGGTACTATGTATATGTATTATATTAAAATACAAAATATCTATAATTAAATTTATATTAAATGTCTTTTTTTAACGGCAAATTTGGATCACCGACGGACCACTGGAGTATCATCATGCCACAAGCGGAACCACCACCCGATCATATCCATCTCCACTAGGCAATCACCAATTCAGGAGAAAACCCAATAAATCTGGGAAACCCCCTCCCTGTGGGAATCGAATCCAGGATCTAATGGTCCCTAAGCCTTATTCCGACCTCAAGATACCACTAGGCTATAATGCCATGGACATTTATATTAAATATCTAAAAATAAACTCTTTTAATATCATTATTTAATAGGAGAGGGAGACGGGAAAACAAAAATTTAGATGGCCTAGAATTGTGACATGTGTTGCTTTAGGATTTTCAGTTATTATACAATATATTGATATTGATCTTTTAAAGGGTTTAAAATACTATAAGTCTAACATTTTCAACTTCCTGGAGAGGCAACAATGAGATTGAAACAAATGCTAGCAACTACGTCACACTAGATAATGATCTCCATTATTAGGGTCGTTAGAAATTCTATCAACTACAAAATTTGATAAAAGTTTTTATGTGAATGCTTAGACTTAAACCTATTATGTTCATGATATGTTGGGTGGGGTATTCGATTCGAGTCTTTAGATGGGAACTAAAACTTCATAGTTAACAAAATAGTCTTCCTTCTCGATAAGACTTGCTGCCTTTGCCATCTTTGACTAAACATCAACTTCATCTCTCGTAATTTACATTATTACGGGAAATTACATGAATAGTGATACTCACCATGAAGCCCACCCAACACGACGTCACAAATGGGTTTAATTCGATAAACTCGTTTACAACTAAGCTCCTTAACCCTCTGGCGTTGTTGCTTAGTTAGTCAAAGGCATTAGGTGCATTCAAGGCGCAAAAAAAAAAAAAAAAAAAAAAAAAAAACGCACACCCGAGACAAGCAATGCACACTAATAAAAAAAATAAAAGTTATATATTATATAACCATAAAAAGCAATAATGTAATAATATTCTATGACCAAAATGAAAATCTTTTAAATAGTTTGTTTTTAAAATATGTAGAACTTACAGTGATCATCTCCTCATCCACCCCCCCCCCCCCCCACACACCCATCCTCGTGCCCCCACATTGCGGTATTCGTGCCTCATTCGCACCTGAGGTGGCAGGTGCGGCGCCCCCTTTCATGCCCATAACACATAGTCTTATGCTTAAAACGAGTTTTTTAAATACTGGCCCCACCCTATCCACAAATGATTATTAGTGTTTTTAAGTTTTCTGTAAGTGTAATCTCCAGCAAGGAGTTTTCGGAGGACAGAGATGATGAGGCGGAAGAGAGAAGGTGGGATGGAGTTTTTGTGCAAGAACTACATTAAACGACTTTGTGAGGATGAGGGATGAGATATAGGAGAGAAGGAGTTCTAGGTAGTTTTTGATAGTTTTGATAGGGGCAGAAGAGAGTGGGTTTGGGCAGCTGCCACGTAGGCTGCGATTTTGGGTATCCCCAATAGTGGTCTTAGCACACTATTGGTAGCTCACATGGTTCGTTCTCTCTTTTCCATTTTTGGAGGACAGAGACAATGAGGTGGAGGAGAGAAGGTGGGATGGAGTTCTTGTGCAAGAACTACATCAAACGACTTTGTGAGGATGAGGGATGAGATAGAGGAGAGAGGGAGTTCTAGGTAGTTTTTGATGGTTTTGAGAGGGGCAGAAGAGAATGGGTTTGGGCAGCTGCCACATAGGCTGCGGGGTCTCCCCAATAGTGGTCTTAGCACACTATCGGTAGCTCAATGGGTTCGTTCTCTCTTTTCCATTCGCCCGCAGTCTCCCGTAGAGTTCACTCTCTTCTTTCAGGTCATTTCCAAAGATGCTAAGCCACATCCTTTTTATCTACCACTTTATTTCTACTTTTGGGTCTTCTTAGGCTCTATATTAGCGGCTAGACATACCAGGCGATTGTCTGACTTCATGTGCGCTAACTTCATGTTCGCCAGGCTGGTATCTCTTAAGGTGCATAGGCCTTGTATCGCCCAAGCGCCTAGGCGCAAAAGGCTCAAACTTTTGACTACATAGATTATTGCAAGAAAGTGAGGTATGATAGCCAAAAACACTGTCCCAAACTCCTCAGAAATTTGGCCGCATATGTCAACAATGTGCATCATCGATTCATTAATTTGAGGTAAGAAGAAATAGAATCCACCAACTTATTTTGCATCCTTAATGATTGCCCATCGTCTTATGGTGACTTTCCTCTCCTCAAATAACCACACTCGTTCCTCTACGTGATTAGACTATAATTCACTATTAGATGGTGGACTAGTGTTATTTACGACATTCTATGTATCCTAAGGCCTCATTCTATATTTTACTAAATCTTACCATATACATAAACACGGTATGCACATATAGATACTTTCAAGCGCTTTTAGAAGCTTATCGTATCTAGCTACATATACCTACTCTTATTTATTCTCGACATATATCAAGCCTACATTTGTACCATGTGTTCATAATTTCACTTGCCCGCGAAACTGTCATCATATCATGATCCAAGTCGCAAATTATGGTCCAAATAACACAATAACACACAACTTTGCTTATACACACATTATGAATGATGCACATATAATGGGGGAACTAACTAGATATATTTGAACATCACATTGAAGAAGAAAGCAATGGAGGTGACAAAAGCCATGTTCCTGTGTTGGATGAAGTTGGTGAAATATTTCAAGATGTCCCTAGAAAAAGAAACGATGTTATTGCTGAACAGAATCTTCTAGAAGTAGATGCCGAGTATGATACAGTTGCATATTGGAAGCAACAGACTTCGCATTTGGGAAAATTACTGGAAGCAAGTGTTCAAAGAGAGAAGATACTTAAGGAGAAACTCAAAGAAAGCATTGAAAATCTTGGAAACGAATCTTCACTTGTAGAAGAACTTTCCAAAATAACGAAAAGAGCTGATAACTTTTTACATTTTGTTCTTCAAAACGCACCTGTTGTTATTGGCCATCAGGTAATTTATATTCTTGCAGCACGTTCTCTTTTGTATTTTTTGTTTTGAAGTTTTTGGTTTACCTTAATCATTTTTTTTTCTTTTTGCTTTTCCTCACGATGGATGATTATATATTTTATCTATACATTTCTAGGATAAAGAGTTGCAGTATCGCTTCTTGTATAATCATTTTCCAAGTTTAGTAAAGGAGGTAACATAACCATCTTTCAAATAACACGTGTAGTTTTTTTTTTTGAGCCATGTCGTTTTTTTAATTTCACGTTATATTTAATTTTATGGCCAGGATGTAATTGGAAAAACAGATGTAGAGATATTCAAAGGTGGCGGTGTAAAAGAGTCCCAAGACTTCAAAAGAGAAGTTTTGGAAAGAGGATTACCAGCAAAGAGAGAAATTACTTTTGAGACCGAATTATTTGGACCTAAAACATTCTTAATATATGTTGAACCCGTATTCAGTACAGTTGGGGAGAAACTTGGTGTAAATTATATGGGCATGGAGGTCACTGATCAGGTGAGAATATGTGTGTAGATTGCGTGCATGTAACTATGTTTGGTTTTAATGACCCTTAATTTGACATGCTTCATGTCTCAATTTCTTTGTTTACTTTCAAAAGTATATAGGATCAAACTGTAATTTTGTAGCTAATTACTTAAATTGATCACAATTTATTTGCATTTTTAAATAATATATTTCCTAATTATGTTATAGGTGAAAAAGAGAGAAAAGATAGCAAAACTTAGGGAAGAAATAGCTGTGCAGAAGGCCAAAGAGACAGAACTTAATAAAGCTATTCATACTGCAGGTTGGTATGATTTCTTTGTGTCAACCTTACTCTTTAGATGTTATTTGAGATTTTAGTGTGGTTTTATCATGTATAAGTTGTGTTATTTATACACAGAAGAGATGGCTATGCAGAAGGCCAAAGAGACGGAACTTAATAAAACTATTCATACTACAGCTTGGTAAGCTTTCTTTGTTTCAACTGTACTGTTTTGATCTTATTTGAGGTTTTAGTGTGGTTTTATCATGTGTAAGTTGTGTTATTTATACACAGAAAGTTCAGTAAGTTCTATTTAAATAATGTATGAAGTAATCATTGTAAATTCATGACGTGTTCTCTGAGATCTTTATGTTTTCTGTAATTCGAGCTGTTAACATCAATAAGAAATTGTGAGTTATAAACTTTTGTGTGTTCTAATTGATTGAGTATCCAACACCATTCCTTCTAACATGATCTCTACTTGTTAATGAAAGTCATCGTGAATCATTCTATTCACAAAATTGAACTCTAAGTTCATACAAGTACGTGACCCCAACATATTCACATTGGGTTAAGTCTTAAAATGAGTTGTGAGGTGTGAGATGCGTGCTCATAAAATAAATCTATATCTTAGACTCAGTGAATGACAATATGACATGACCTTAAAGGTTAAGTATTGGTTGGTTTCAGACTGTTCAAGCGTGGTTTCAAACACGCCAAATCCAAAAAAATTGAGCAAAAACGCCCAGGGGGCGGGTCTTCAGCGTTTTCGGGCGTGGTTGGCGAAATAAAACGCCCAAATTTCTACCACTACGGGTGGTCTTAACGACTAACAATTTCACATCCATCCAACTATTTGCATGTTCTTCCAAAAGAAATCAATCGCTGCAGAAACGGGTGTACTATGTTAAATCATGAATGCACATAATGTGTTAGATTAAATGTCTGTGTGTCAATGACAATATGTTAGATGATTTGGCTGCCATTGGAGAACCAAGTATAGTTGATTTCAACTGATTAGTAGAACTTACATGCTACACTGAAAAAGGGTCATCGCAGTTGGATTATCTTGTAAAAGACAGGAAATATAAACATGAAAGTGCTGTGAGACTTCTAAGGGAAAAGCTTGAAAATTAAAGCAAACAACGTCAAGAGTAAGAAATTCGAAATATTTGAACAACATTATTTTGAAGAAGAAAGGTATGGAGGTGATAAACCTCCTGTATCTGTGTTGGATGAACTTCATGAAATATTTCAATATGTCACTAGAAAAAAAGATGATGTTATTGTTGAAAATAAACAGTTAGAAATAGATGGAAGCAACAGGCCTTACATGCGCGAAAGTTATTGGAAGCAAGTGTTCACAAGGAGCAGATACTTACGGACAGTGGCGAAGCTTGAAGTTTTCGTCGGGAGGGGTCGAAAACGTATATACCAAAAATTTCTATATAACCAGGGGGTCGAAAACGTATATACCCAAAAATTTCTATACGAAAACTACATGTACAACACTACTGAGCGAAAAGTTCGGGGGGTCGGGCGCCCCTCCCGGCCCCTTAAATGCTACGCCCCTGCTTACGGAGAAACTGGAGGAAAACACTACAAATCTTGAAAAGAGATGATAACTTTTTACATTTTGTTCTTCAAAATGCACCCGTCGTTATTGGCCATCAGATAATTTTATTTCTGCAACAAGTTATATATATATATATATATATATATATATATATATATATATATATATATATATTTTTGCGTTTAAAGTTTTTGTTTTACTTGCATCATTTTTTTCTTCTTAGTTTTCTTAACGACGTATGTTTGTCTTGTTTATTTTACTATTTTTAGGATAAAGAATTGTGGCTTCCTTCATCTATAAATCTATAATCCTTTTCCAAATTTAGTAGAGGAGGTAACATGCATGAGTCATTTTCGGTACTGGTATCCAAATTTAGTAGAGGAGGTAACATGATGACCATCTCAAGATCGGTACAGGTATTTTACCGATTTTCACCTTCAAAGACGTGTACCGTACCGAGCATTTTCGGTACTGGTATCCAATTTTGCGGTACATCCCTAGGCTCCACCGTCTTATTTTTTTTTCCTAGTTGGGGTTCGTTTTTGTTGGAGCTGGAAACACCTGATCATGAGTCTTGCCGAAAGGAGTGAGCTTCAACTGCTAACTTGGATGTTGCAACATGTTGTGATTTCAGCGAATAAGGATCTTGGTATTGGGCTCTTCATCTGTCTGGGGATTTTTCTGTTAGCAACATCAATAACTGTATTCGGGTTCATATTAACAATCTCCATTTTTAATTGGTATTAGAAGGTTAGAGACATGGGTTCATATAGAGACATGCCAAACTACGTGGTTGATTCCAATAATTGGGTCCAAAGAAGGTCAATATTGTGTCTTGGAGGGCAGAGGCTTAAAGATTGCCTACTAGGAATTGGGCAATGGTGTAAAATACCTCTATTGCTAACTTTTGGTTTTAGAGATGTTCTCGGCCTGCACGAAATTGTCTAGACTTGGCAAACGGGTCGGGTCGGGTCATGGGTCGGCACGGGTTCGGGTCGGAACGGGTTCGGGTCGGCACGGGTTCGGGTCAGAACGGGTTTCGGGTCGGGTCGTGTTGGTTAAAAAAAAAAAATTTCTTTAAAGTGATTGTACATCAAGGGGCAATTTTGTCGGGTTAAAACGGGTCCGGGTTGGTAACCTTCGAATAATGTACCTACTTTGTCACCCAAACGATGCTGGTCGAAATGGTACGGGTCGAAACGGTTCAATTCGAAACGGTACTGGTCGAAACGATACTTGTCGAAACGGTACGCGTATTTTATGACATCTATAGAAGTAATCACAGTCTGTTATATGTAATTTTACTTTAATTTGGATTGATATTTCTCAGTAGATTGCTTTAGTCAGAAGGCATGCAAAAGTTGTGGCATATGATAACGTCGTATTTCCAGTTTTCAAGAAGTTATGTAAGGTCTGTAGTTCATAGATTCAAATATCAGTGCTAGTTTTTTTCCTCCTGATCTATCTACTATAATAAAAGAAACCAATAAGTGACACGTGTCATTCATTGAAGACGTCTACATTTGTAATTTCCTGTCTTTTCATACTTATCTTATATCAATTAATTAAATAATAAATAATCAATTAATATTAAATCTTATCTTACTTTGAATTTCGGATAGAATCATTCTATTTTTTCTAATAATATACTATCTTCAAATTTAAGTTATAAATTAAAGATATTTTTTAAATAATAACACAAAACAATAATCTTAAACTTAAAAAAACAATAATACGCTCATATAAAAAATTTTAAGTACAAACAAAATATACAAAATAACTTATTAGACATTAGATCAAACTTAAAAAAAAAACACTAATTAGGAAGAAAAGCTAATAATATAATTCTGTTTTTGATTTTTCAAATTGGGGTTCTAATCAATTCGAATTAAACTTAACCAAGTTTGTGAATTGTTTCGAATTAAACCGAACCAAATTTATGATTTTTTAAACGAATCCAATAGCATATTATTTACTATACAAAATTACATTTATTTAACCCGTGTAATATACAGTGTTTTTAAAGATATAATTTTTTATTATTTAGTATATATAATTAGATTTATTCAACCCGTACAATACACGGATTTTTATTATTTGGTATATAAAATTACATTTATTCAGTACAATACATGTGGTTCTTTGAGAGATATTTTTTATTATTTAATATATAAAATTACATTTGTTCAACTCGTGTAATAAACGAGATTTTTAAAGAATAACTGTTTTAATTTAGTATATAAAACTAAATATATTCAACCCGTGTAATACACGGGGTTCTAACCTAGTTTCTTATTATAAGATAAACACAGAAAAGGAAATCATTATTGACCCATTGGTTTTTATTTGTTAGTTGTTACTGACATTATTCGATTTTTTATTTTCAGTTGTTAAGGTCAGCCTAGAACTTGATTATGATTTTTGTAAATATGCAGAACAGTTCGATTCGAAACGGTACTGGTCGAAACGGTATGGGTCGAAACGGTTCGATTCGAACCGGTACTGGTCAAAACGGTACGGATCGAAACGGTTCGCGTCGAACCGGTTCGATTTGAAACGGTACTGGTCGAAACGGTACGGTTCGAAACGGTTCGCGTTGAAACGGTACGGGTCGAAACGGTACGAAACTCATCCCGACCCGAAACTCGTCTCGTGCGGAAACTCGTGTCGGCCCAAAACCCGTTGCGATCCGAAACCCGTCCCATGCAGAAACCCGTGTCGGCCCGAAACCCGACCCAAACCGACCCTGTTCCGATCCAAAACCTGCGTCGTGCCGAAACCCGTCTCGGCGCGAAACTCAATTTGAACTGAATCTATTCCGATCCGAAACCTGCCCCGTTCCTTTAAGACACTAACCCACATTGACCCATTTCTTTAATGTTGTCGACCTGCTTTGACCCGAAAATAACAAGAAGGAATTTCAAGTGACCCATTGTGACCCATTTAGTTAAAATATCTTACCCAATCCAACCCATATAATTTTAAAAGCAATCCAAACTGACCCACTTGACCCACTTGGAAGGCTTTGGGTCAAGATTGTCCCCTCTAAAATTGTCAATGGATCCAAGAAAAAGAGGAAAGCCTTTCATGCTATTACCTTAGTCACAGTTGTGCATTTGACGTATGAGGAATGAGATGGTGGTTAATCAATGCTCGCCTTCGGTCTCTAAGGTGGTTGAAGAAATAAAGTCCATGAGCTATTTATATGTTAGAAACCGATCTAAAGAAGCATTTGTTTTTTTTTTTTTTTTTATTTATTTATTTATTTTTTTTTTTTGCTTTGTGTTGGTTTTTTGTTTGTGTTTCGGTTTGCCTAGTGGTACTTCTTTTCTTGTTATTTTTTTTTTTTTTTCTGTTTTTGGTGTTTGTATATGTGGTGTTAACCCCTTGCTAGGTTGGGGTAATATAAAATTTTGTTAGCCGCTTTTTTTTTTTTTTTTTTTTTTTTGTAAAAATGAAAAGGTACCATTTTTTTCCTTAAAGAGGTATATATAACGGTCCATTTACGATAAAATCAAATTGACATATAAATTTGAAATATACTATGCCTAGAGTGTATATTCTTTGACTATCATAAAATAGATTCTGTATAACCCAATACACAGTAAACTCTTTTACTGAAAAGAGCCATGATCCAAAATTTATCCAAGATTTCATTGATAATCAATAATTGTGATAGGGTGGGGTTCTAGAATGAACACTAGTATATTTGTGAACAAATCCTGGTCATTGATTTACATCATCAAATTGTAAAATACACTAGTGTATTTTATCATCAAATCTTGACCATTGATTTACACTTGTATATTGATAATCAATGGCTAGGATTAATTTATAGTGTTCACTATGAAGGGGGTTGTTCATAAGCGAACCTAACCCTTGTGAAACATATATTATCCAACAAATATGTATGCATGCATGTGTATTTAAAAATATATTGTGCGAATACTACACACAACTATGTTACTTTAGTACTTTTTAAAAACTTATTTTATTTTGTTTCATATTAGTGTTTTAGAATTACAAATTTACGACCACAAATACAAATATGTATAAAATAGTTATATTTAAACTCTAAAACATGATACACATTTCTGTTTACTTTTGCATTTTGACATAAAACATACAACAATAGGTTACGAAAGAAAACATGAAAACTGAAAAAAACCAAAGAGAAATATAGATAAACAGAATTATTTTCTTCATTTTATTCAACATTACAATATATAGATAAACATAACTATAAATCCTAAAGCCCATAAGTAATGGGTTGGGCCTAAAATGTCTGGTTTATAACACTCCCCCTCAGACATTTAGAATTATACACAGTTTAACAACATATTTCAGGATGATGTTAAATAGGTACTTCAGGACCTGAATAAATAAACTGATACTACTTGATCAACTATGCTGCCTCATTAAAAACCTTACTAAGAAAACCCAGTGGGACAAAACTTAGTTAAGGGAAAAAGAATACAGCGTGTATAATTCTCCCCCTGAATTCAACAAACATCTTTCAATCTACGAAGACCGATCTTGTGTGATAGCTGCTCGAAACTGCTTATAGGTAAAGATTTTGTGAACAGATCAGCTAGATTTTCACTTGACTTAATATGGCGAACATCAATTTCCCCTTCTTTTTGCAAGTCATATGTTGAGAAAATTCTGAAACGGCGCGGGTTACAGCGGAAAGCGAGCTTGAACCTTTAAAGAATGATATGGCCTGGTTGAAAGATCGTGGGATCGCTTGTGTAAGTTTTGTCCTTTTTGTTGTGGGATTGTTTATGCGCTTTCTTGATATTCTTGCTTGATTTCACAGGTTGCTGAATCTGTGTTAAATTCTCAAGAGCTGGATAAAACTGTTGCTAATTTAATGGTTGTTGCGCGACGAGATGGATATGCGCAAGGATATGCGGAATGTATCCAGCATGTGAATAGCGCGCTGAAGGTTGACTGGGATGATAGTAAGTCTGCAACTTTTGGTGTAAATACTGGCGCCGCGCTTGCCTCCATGAAAACAGAGTTTAACAACTTGCAACTTCCGGTCATGGACCTGATAAACGTAGCGCTGCAATCGGATGATCACGTGGCGCAATTAAAGGAAATCTTTCCGGATGAGGGTGAAGATTTAGAATAGTTTGAAATTGTATTGAACAATTTTTTATATGTAGTAATCGGGATGTGAATCCCTATTTTTGAAGATGCGCTGCTGCGCAAGCAACTTAAACACTGCCGTGTTTGAAAGTCTTCAGGGCGTATTCGTACGCTGAGAATTGCATGTTTCTATTTGTTTACAATATTTTGCATGAGTACGATTACTTTTGTTAAGTAAGGCGAATGAAGTTGGTATATGCTTGAACTTATGGTCGTTTGTGATGTGATCACTGACCGTTCATGAAGCTTGTTTTAGAACTACCATAATGTTTTTGCGCTTACTAAAAGAAATTGCATGCACTTTGTAAACATAGGAATGATAGAAACTTTGTAATTTTATTAATGGATAGAGCACAGAGGCTTTACAAAGTTTTTGCTAATAATTATATGGAACTTAACTTAGTGTTTCCGCCTTGCTTGATGGATCATGTCTTTCTGCGGAGAACTTGTTTTTTAAGCTTTTGCCCGTTTGCTTGGGCCTTCCTTTCCCCGGGTTATCTGCTTAATCTCTTTACGCTCATTTTGGAGTAAATGCGTGAGTTCGCCGCTCTTGAGGGCTTTCTCTATTTCTGTGCGCAGAGATATGCAGTTGTTAGTGGTATGCCCGTTGTCTTTATGATATTCGCAGTATTGCGTCGGGTCTTGTCCACGTTTACTTTTCATTGGGATCGGAGCTTTGAATTGATAGTCTTCAGTACTGAGAACTTCCGCAGGGGTCTTTGTTAGGGGAGTCCATTGCCTCTCCCTATTTTCTTGTTTGTTCTCCCTCTGCGCGGAGAGTTTGTTGATTGTTGTGCGAGCAACTTCAGACGATCGACTCCCTGATCCGGACTCGCGCCATGACTTCTTAAACCTTCTTTCACCAGTTAAGCTTAAATCCGCGGGCCTGCTGTGCGGTGGTGGTGGCCTGTTTGTTGTGAGGTTTTTCTCAGTTTGCGCATAAACTTTGGCCGCCGCCATTATCTTCTCCCAACTTGTTGGAAGGCCCTCTGTTCCAGATAAGACTTTAACTATGTCATCACACCTAACCGCGTACTTGAACTGAGCACGGATTAGTTGTTCGTGAACACCGCCAATTTCCAACACTTCCTTATTGTATCTAGTGATGAAATCTTCTAGATTTTCGTCATCACGACGCCATATGTTCATGACGTCGGAAGTGTCTCTAATGGAGCGCCGCTGCTGGCTGAAGTGTGTTAAAAACTTTTCACGTAGATCTTTCCATGATTCGATCTGTCCAGTTGGTAGGTTATCAAACCAGATTCGCGCTGGGCCAGTTAATGTTTGTACAAACAGATGACACCATAGCGGAAGGGTCCAACCTCCAACCAAACCTGCGCTGGTAAACACTCTCAGATGATCATCGGGGTCTGACAACCCATTAAACTTCCCTATGTTGGATGGTAATTTTGCCTTCTCTAATGGAGCTAGAGCTATCTCCAGTATGAACTTCGAGTTTTCCGCTGCTTCTGCAGGGCGGTAAAGTAAGTCATAATTGTGCTCTGCCTCAGGGTTATAAACCGCTCGAGGCCTGCATTTGTTATAGTTTGGCTGCAGTCTGTTGAATACACTGGTGTTTGCACTTCAAACGATATGTTTGATCGGATTCATCAGTGTGAGTGTCCCGTTGGGAACCCAACCTATCATGAACCGATTGTCTTCGACGAGGGTGTAGTTCACCATGGTGTTGTCTTTGGTAACCGCCTGTCTGAGTGTATTCTCGTTGTGACGTAGATCTGGCATGAACTTTTGTATCCTCATAAGTTGATTCTTCCCGTTGGGAGGCATGAGCCCGAGATCCCGGTCTCCGTGATTGAGTCAGGGGAGCAGTTTGAGCACACAACTGTGTGTATACTGCGTTTAATGCCCCTTGAGACCGGACATACCATGATATCGGAGTTTCTCCTGGTGGTAAAATTGATTGAGCAGGGTTTGCTGGTAACATTCCTGGAGTGACAGGATCGTTTGCCCGATTGGATTGGACCTCATTATCGTCCGAGGCATCTTCTAGGATTCCGTCTACTTGCAAATTGTTTCCGACATTCGGTCGAGGACCGACTTGTCGATGAGATGATGAATTTTCTGCCATACTGAAGTTGAAATTGAAAGGAACTGAATCGAAACGAGATGAAAACTAGAAAAACAGAGGAATCGGTGGGCGCCAATGAAGAAACACTAGATAAATGGTCTGAACCGAGATATCTAGGGGGTTTGAATCCGCATAAAAATGTTAGCTCTCTCTCGATTGATTCAGTTGCAGCTGATCTTCTTCTCCTAAGCTCTGCAAAAAAGAGCACCGTTAGCCTCGCCAAAGGGAGAAGAGGGTTCTCTCCTTGACCCGACTCCGGTGTGAGAATAAGTATTGGTAATGAAGAAGAAGATGTATTTGAGAAGTGTGAGTAATCTGAATTCATACCTGGGTTGTTTCTCATATTTATAGCCGGGAGTCGTTTTAGGCGGGAAAACCCGTTAGTGAAAAGTTAACGGAAGATGCTAACCCCGTAAGCGGTTACATTTCCTTCCGTTTAAGTTCTTTGATCCGACGTGAGAGCACACGGATCGTGGTCTTGATCAAAGGCTGGGGATTTGCCACGTGTAATGTGATCGAGTGGAGATTACTCTCCAATTGCATGCCTTCGTTGTGATTTCAGGGGTGCCTGTGGTAATGACACGTGTCCAGACGGTTATAACCGTCTGGGTGGTGCACGATTGCATTTCTTCTAGAAGATTACTGCTGTAATCTGGTGTGACACCTTACTGTGTGGAAACAGATGAATAAATCCCAAGTCTGGGTAGAATAATATCCAAGTCTGGATATTTGGGCGGAAGTATTGATCTCAGGATTTTTATCCTTTGCTAATGGGAGAAGGCGCAAGGATTTATGATTTCCTTTGGGCGCGCGACTATAAATTGCTGATACTTTCTTCCTTTTGTAAGACCAGTGCGCAGCCGCGCAAGGTTAAAAGGTTAAAAGGCAAAGTTATGGTATGGTCCCAAATACTTATTATGAGGTTTTTGGGACCTTACCCCTTCAGTGAGATGTGCTTTGTTCGATCACCCTTGATATAACCTTCTCTGATTTGAGCTATGCAAGCAGCATTGTCTTCATGAATTATTATCGGCTCCTTCTTGATCTGTTCTAATCTGCATGCTTCTTGTATGTGATTAATCATTGATCTCAACCACACACATTCTCGACCGGCATCATATAATGCTATCAATTCGGCATGATTTGATGACGTTGCTGTAAGTGTTTGCTTAGTTGACTTCCAAGAAATTGTTGTACCACCATATGTGAATACATAACCTGTTTGAGGTTTTGCTTTATGTGGATCTGATAGATATCCAACATCGGCATACCCAGCAAGTTGGAGCTTTTGATCTTTTTGGTAGAAAAGACCTAAGTCTTGTGTCCCGCAAATATACCTGAATATGTGTTTTATTCCATTCCAGTGTCTACGTGTTGGATTTGAACTATATCTCGCTAGTACATGTACCGAGAATGAAATATCTGGTCTCGTGTTATTTGCAAGATACATAAGGGAACCGATCGCACTTAAGTATGGTACTTCTGGACCAAGTACTTCTTCGCCTTCTTCTTGAGGGCGGTAAGTATCCTTATGTAGATCTAGCGGTCGGACAACCATGGGTATGCTAAACGGGTGAGCTTTGTCGATATTAAAATGTACTAACATCTTCTGGATGTAGTTTGACTGATGGACAAATGTACCATTACGTAAATGCTCGAACTGCAGTCTGAGACATAATTTTGTTGTACCAAGGTCTTTCATCTCAAATTCTCTCTTTAATATATTAGCAGTTTTTTCTATCTCTTCAGGAGCTCCGATGATGTTTATATCATCTACATAGACTGTTATTATAGTGAATTTTAAGTGTATTCTTTTTATAAAAACACATGGGCTGATTACATCAGACTTATATCCTTATTTTTCGAGATATTCACTGAGTCGATTATACCACATACGACCAGATTTTTTGAGACCATATAGAGATCTCTGGAGCTTTATAGAACACATATCTCGAGGTGTTGATTTTAATGCTTCAGGCAATTTTAATCCTTTAGGGATTTTCATGTAGATGTCATTTTCAAGTGTCCCGTATAAGTATGCGGTGACGACATCCATTAGTCTCATATGAAGTCCTTCAGAGATTGTGAGGCCGATTAGGAACCTAAGGGTTATCGCATCCACTACAGGGGAATACGTTTACTCATAATCAACTCCTGGGATTTGGGAAAACCCTTGTGCTACAAGTCGAGCCTTATATCGTACAATCTCATTCTTTTCATTTCTCTTTATTGCAAACACCCATTTATAACCTATTGGTTTGACGTCTATGGGTGTTCGGACTACAGGTCCAAAAACATGTCGTTTTTCAAGCGAATTTAATTCGGCATTATGGCTTCTTGCCATGTTGACCAATCATTTCTGTGCATGCACTCTTCTAAAGTTTTAGGTACGTAATCATTTTCATTGATTACATCCGTTGCTATAGCATATGCAAATACATCATCAACACGTGTTTTATTCCGGTTCCACATTGTACTATCTTGTACATAGTTAATTGAGATCTCATTTTTATTCGGTACCGGTGTTTCTTCTGAAACTTCATTTTCATCTTTCTCTGGAATCGTAACTGTCTCTTCTGGGACATTTACCTCTGCTGGGGTTTCATTTCCAACCTTTTGTGGGTTTTCACCAACTGCGTTACTTTGCTCTTTTCGTTTCCGTGGGTTCTTGTCTTTGGAACCGATTGGTCTCCCACGTTTTCGTTGTATAGTAATCACTTCTGGGATTACTTCAATTCAAGCAGGTGCATTTGATGCTGGTATATGTGACTTTGTCACTCTATTCGTATCCGTGAATGCATCTGGTAATTCATTTGCTATTCTTTGTAAATGTATAATCTTTTGGACTTCATATTCACATTGACCACTTCGAGGGACGAGATTTGATAGCGATGATGCATTCCACGTTATTTCTTGTGTTACCAGTCTTTCTTTGTTCTTATCTCCCCCTAAGACTGGGAACATTGTTTCATTAAAATGACAGTCAACATACTGTGCTGTAAACATGTCTCCCGTCATTGGTTCTAAGTATTTAATAATAGACGGGGAGTTAAAACCAATATAGATACCCAGTCTTCTTTGGGGTCCCATTGTAGTACGTTGTGGTGGCGGTATTGGTACGTATACCGCACAACCAAAAATTCTAAGGTGGGACAAACTTGGTTCTCGTCCGAAGACCAATTGCAATGGGGGGTATTCGTAATCAGCAGTTGGTCTTAATCTAATCAGTGCAGCGGCATGCAAAATAGCATGGCCCCATGCAGAAGTTGGTAGTTTACATCCCATTAGGAGCGGTCTAGCGATTATTTGTAATCGTTTAATCAAAGACTAAGCTAAACCGTTTTGTGTGTGAACATGAGGTACGAGATGTTCAACATTAATCCCAATCGACATACAGTAGTCATTAAAAGCTTGGGATGTGAACTCTCCTGCATTGCCATCCGGATATTTTTAATTTGATTGTCCGGGAAATTAGCTCTCAATTGTATGATTTGAGCCAAAAGTCGGGCAAATGCTACATTTCGAGTAGCTAAAAGACTCACATGTGACCACCTTGAAGATGCGTCAATTAAGACCAAGAAATAGTGGAATGGTCCACACGGAGGATGAATAGGCCCACAAATATCCCCTTGGTGTCACACCCCGGTTTCCACGAGTCACCGGTGGGCCCGGTGGGGAGTATCGTGACGTGGTTGGCAACATAATAGTCAAACAACACAATATTTAATATGCACAGCGGAAGCAAAAGAAAGATATATTTCAACCGAATAAAATATTGTAATATCGTGTATCACAGACAGTTGAAATTTTATCCACAGACGGATCGAAATAAATAGGAAACAGTAGTTCAACAGACGATAGGCATCTTAAGCTTGCGAGACTCTTTATTGATGCTAAGGAGAGAATCCAGCCTATTACGCTTAGTACCTGCATTTAATCTTTTTGGGAAAATACGTCAGTTTACACTGGTAAATACAATCAACTGACTCATTTTAAAAATGATTAAAAATTGATTTGGATGCACATGGCATAAACATTTTATAACCTGGGAGAATTATTTAAATATATAATCTTGTAAAAGAATTACATGTTCCTTATGCGTTCAGTAGCCCGGATCGTGTCCGGGTTAAAGATCAATAGACACACCACATTATTCTTTTATGCACTGACGGGTGTACGCCTACACCCCGCGCTTAAGTCGTGGCCATTTCGTAAAATGATGCCAGGGATATCCGGGACATGGTCATTAACCCCCCAAAGGCTTTAAGTAAACAAAACATATTTAAACGGGCCGATTAAATCATTCAATTAACCACCAAACGATGGAAGATTTAATGCCTGACCAAGCGGTATTTTATATACCGTAACCCAAGCCCGTATAGGGAAAATAAGTTAAAAGTATTTACCTGAGCAAAGTAATAATCACAATAAGCAAATGCAAGTAGCTTTTACTGGTCCTCCTAATCTGGAACGAAGGTTTATAATAACCTATTAGAATCCTAACGGGTCTTTAATTAAGCTAAAGCTTAGACCGGTTAGTTTCAAAGATACGGTTCGTACGCATGATTAAGCGAAGACCGGATAGAATGTGATTTATACCCGACAAGTTTGAAGACTTGCTTAATATGGGTATTTCATACACATTCTGGATTTTGAGATAAAACCAATAAGGTTTGACCCATTTCGGCTAATTTATGCAAACTAGTTACATAAACCGAACCAAACGCGTAATAAGCGTAACGGGTAATTATTAGAGCCATATACAGGTTTCCTAAGTTAATATGCTTCATATATGTTGTGACATCAGTAAGATGTCTTTTATTATGCCCGAAACGAATTTAAACACAAACTATGCCCCGTAGGGGTAGTTTGGTCATTTATAAGGTTATAAAAGAGTTTACGTATTAACCTGAGTTACAGGTCTGATGTAATCAGCAAAATACTTAATTTGATAAGTTATAACAGTAGGGTAAAGTATATATGTGAAATTTATCAATTATAACCAAAGTATGCACCGTAGGGGCATTTTGGTAATTTCACATAAGCCGAAAGGCTCAAAACAGAAGTCTGAGTTTAACAACTTTTGCTTACTGTTAAAATATTATAATTTACCCAAAATATCAGTAGGTATCAACCCTTGTATGATTAAAATAGTTCTAGTACATACTATGCGTTATAAACGCTTAAAAAAGCGATTAGAAGCCATTTCCGGGTTCTATACATAAAGCTTATGTTTTTATTATTCCAGAAGGCTTAAAATAATTTATTTATCATATGTAATCAGTAGCAAAAGGTTTGGAGTCAATTAGATAAAACTTACGGGTGAAATCATAAGAACCATTTCTTTTGTTCTTATCAGAAACCTTCAGTCGTAGAATTTTAGAAGTATCCTTTCTCAAAAAGGAAGTGCGACAGTGTACATAGTAGATATCTCTTTAATCTCTATCGATTGTGAATACCCGATGGTATGATAAAAGCACCGTGTGAGGATTTGTGTATCTTAATATGTCCCATAGATTGCTTCCATGCCTGATCAGTATGGAGGTTTAATGCATGGAACCACAAAGATACCCCGATGGTCATATGGTACTAAAGTCAACTAATGGTATTCAAAGTAGATATCCAGAATGGAATTATCCAGGTAAATGATCCAGATCAAGGAGTTCGTGGACTCGTAACGTAAATGTGTCACTTAATTGACACAAACAATGGTGGATGAATTGAAGCCTGAGATTTGTAAAAATCTTTGTAACCTCCTTGTACCTTGATTATCTTCTCCTAATATTACCCTGTTTACCCCTAAGAGGCAGGTAGAGTTAAGGTTTATATCCCATTTATGGCTGTATTATTGTGAAATCTCCAAGACGGCTAGTACCACCATTGGAGGAATCGAAACCCTGATTAACTAAGTTTTAAAATAGAGGGTTCATATAGCCTAACTCAATATCCTGAGAATTCGGTATAGTTAATTATGAAAGACGGTTCATTTTGCTTATACATTATTACCGCAACCCTAATTAGGCAATAATTAAGAATTTGCCATCAGCTGCCCAGGATCGTCGATCTGTTCGACTAACGGCAAGGATTAGCTATTCCTTAAAATTAGTTAAGCAGTGGTTGGAATAACCATCTCACCTTAAGATGAGCTTTTCTATAATAGTTGATATATATGCATCAAGGCTTCTCCTTGGGAGACCTTGTATAGTTGGAATGTTAAACATCTATTGTTAGGACAATAGATTGGCAAGTCCAATTATCAAAATCTGAAAGTTGTATTGGAAACAACAAATAAGATCACACAAATTCATAATCATCAGTAAGATGCCAGTATTCGGCAGAAAATTAAGGATTAATGAAAATAGCAACCTCCTAAATTCTTGTTAAGGAATAAGGTTCAACAAAAGATGTCACCCAGGAAGGGTGTGCCAAATTTGTTAAATTATCAGGCTAGTTAAGCTCTGAATATATAGAATCATTCGAAGGAAATCGAATGTATCAAGATCAAGTAGCTTATAAGCTAAAACCTATTTAAGGAGTTTGACGGAGCTCGCAATACATTGCACACTAGTGACTGAAGGATGTGTTCCGCCAATAAGTCAAGAAGCACTATCACATAATGATATGCAGATTTAAGATGTGATGAGCATCCTGTATCGATTAAGGATCGACAGGTTAAGAAGCTCCAAGAGGATACATGTACCTAATATAGGGGTCACTTTGGGAGCTTGGAAAGGCTCCAGACATGTTATAGAAGTTAAGTCCATTATGCGACAAAAAGTACTTCCAGCATTTTATCAAATCTCAAGGTCGGGATTTCTTTTAAGGGGGTGAGGATGTAACACCTCGAAATTTCATGTCCTATAATGTATTGACACGTGTCATAAGCTTGAACGTGTGAAAGAATAGTCTAGAGGGACTAAAGTTGACAAACAAAGAAACTATTTGAAAAATAAGGGTTCAAAACGTCAACAATGGATAAATATACTTTACAATAACCCTACGTGATGTTTATACCCTTAAACGAATAAATCATGGATCATACGTAGCTAATTGTGAAAGAAAGTGAGAAATTACAAACTACAGGGGTTAAATGTGTCAACATGTTTAAGATATACCTCTGAGTGACCTTTTATCAAACCCGAAGCTTTGTAACGATTAATTATGCTCATGAGAATATGTGATAGAAATTTCACAAATTTTCGTTAACGTATGAGAAAGTTATGATAAAATTCGTGTGTGAGGGTTAGAATCGTCAACATTGAAAATTAGGGCTTTTCGGGTGATCACAAAGTTACCCGAGGACTTGACAAAGATGGTATAAGTCTTGAAGCCCTTAGAATTCATTTTAGAAGGCTCATTGTGCAAAACAAGAGGTGAAAGCGACGTTTAGAAGGACCAAAGGACCAAACAACAAATAATAAAAATTGTTTGCAAGTCACACGGGGCTAGGCGGCCCACGTAAGGCCCTACGCGGCCCGCGAGACCTGCCCAGCGACAGAAAGAAACAGGCAGCTGCCTGTTGATGTTTTAACCGACTCCAATTGCTTGTTTACCATACCATGGGCGACTATAAATGGTATTTAGGATCTAGGGACACTTGTAAGCATCTTGGTTCCATCCTAGACTCATTTGGCATGATCATAATCAATCAAAACCCACTATATAAAGCACCTATGTTGCAACTTTTGTGCATTCTTTCCATACATCACTTCTGATCATTTCTGGAGCACAAGATCAGTTTCCAAGCATCCCTAATCATAATTAGGACTTCGGTAAGTACCCATAACCTTCCTTAATCGCATCTTACTTAGTTTATAGCTTAAAAGTCAAACCGTCGTAATTACGGTTTGACTTAGCGATTAATCGCTAACGATCCAGCGATTGGTCAATGTAAAGGTAGTTATAGGTTGGTAATTATGTGGGCTTTAAACCCTTAAAAGGGCACCCACTGATTCTAGGATGATCAGTTGCATGATTGTATAATCTTCTGCGTTTATACCACTTGAATCCTTAATTGTCCGACGTTTCCGTTAAGTGCTTAAATATTGACCATAATGCCCTTATGATCATAAAACGAGATTTTTGAAGATATGAAAGGACAATAACCTTTGTTACTGATTATTAAACATGTCCCTAAAATTTCACACCAATCGGAGGTCTAGATTAGGAGTTATGCTCAATGGCGTAGTTAAGAACGCTTTTATTAATTAAACGGCGTCATTAACATAAAACCTATCTAAACCCAATTTTTGACACCAAACCTTTTACCCACTGATGTAATATAATATTTTGGGATTTTTAAAGATATTTAATTATTTTTAATCCGATCATAACCTAAGGTTATGGCATTAATTCGGTAAATACCGATTATGCCCTTTTCGAGTATAAAATGAGTTTTACAAGTCCTTTTGATACCAATCCAATTGCTACTGATTTTAAATAATAAATGAAGTATTTTGAACCTTATGAACTGACCTGAAAACTCAGATTCCTATTTTAACCCGTAAATCGCTTAAAACGACGTTATACGCGTATTAAACGCATAGTAAGGGTTTAAAACCATTTTGTCACATAAGACTTAACACCAATTGATATACCATGTTAAAATAAGCTATTTTACTGATTTATTCAGACCCGGATCACAGAAGCTTAATTGATCCCTTTATAATCTTTAAAATGACCAAAATACCCCTACAGGGCTTAATATGAGATTAAACTCGTTTTGGGCATAATGGAAGATATCCTACTGATATCACAACATATTTAAGGCATATTAACTTAGGAAACCTGTTTAGGACCTATATGGTTACCCGTTATGCGTCTTGCGCGTTCGGTTCGGTTTATGTAACTAGTTTGCATAAATTAGCCGAAACGGGTTAAACGTTACCATTTTAATCTCAAAATCCAGAATGTGTTTAGTTTACCCATATTATACAAGTCTCCAAACTTGTCGGGTCTAAACCACATTCTATTCCGGTCTTCGCTTAATCATGCGTTTGAACCGTATCTTCCTCTTGAAAACTAATCGGTCTAAGTCAAGGCTTAATTAAAGACCCGTTAGGATTCTAATAGGTTATTAAAAACCTTCGTTCCAGATTTAGGAGCCCAGTAAAAGCTATCTGTACTTGCTGATTTGATACGGCTGGGATTGAATTTATATTTAGCTCAGGTAAATACTTTTAACTTATTTTCCCTTATACGGGCTTGGGGTACGGTATATAAAATACAGCTTGGTCGGGTATTCGACCTTATTCATTTGGTGGTTAAGTATTATCGAGATGACCGTTTAAATTGTTTTGTTTGCTTAAAGCCTTTGGGGGGTTAATGACCATGTCCCGGATATCCCTGGCATCATTTTACGAAATGGCCACGACCTAAGCACGGGGCGTAGGCGTACGCCCGTCGGTGTTTCATATAATTAATGTGGTGTGTCCATTGATCTTTAACCCGGCACGAACCGGGCTACTGAACGCATAAGAAACATGTAAATCGTTTACGAGTATTATATTCAAATAATTATCCCAAGTTATAAAATATTATTTGTGCCATGTGCATTCAAATCAATCAATTTTTAAACCCTTTTCAAAATGAGTCGGTTGATTGTATTTACCAGTGTAAACTGACGTATTTTCCCAAAAAGGCTAAGTGCAGGTACTAATCGGAATTGGCTGGCTACTCCTAGCATCAATAAAGAGTCTCGCAAGCTTAGATGCCTAAAGTCTGTTGAACAGTGTTATTTTATTTTCGATCCGCCTGTGGATCCTTCACTTCCATTGTAATACTTTGATGTTACATTATTTCGGTTTGTAATATATTTATCCTTTTGCTTCCCCTGTGCATTTATATATTGTGTTGTTTGACTATTATGTTACCAACCACGTCACGATACTCCCCTACCGGGCCCACCGGTAATACGTGGAAATTTGGGGTGTGACAAAAACATACCAAAACGGGTCAGAACTGAAGTCAAAGCAAAAGTCAAAGCTTTGCGACTTCCGGTTCCAAACCGGGTCTAAACACTAAATTGCCGGGTTGAACATGTTTAGACATGTTCTTACACTAATTACTAAGTTATATTAATGATCAAACAGGTTGTATGTGTTCTACATTGCTAATCATGCATAAATTAGAAATTAAGTATCCTGTTGACTTTTTATTAACAAGTTTGACCCGACATTTGACCTAGTTAGAGTGGGAATCAGGGGGAACACTTTTAAGGGTTTATTACCCACATAATTACCAACTTATAACTACTTTCAATTCGACTAATCACTGAACCATTAGTGATTAATCGTTAAGTCAACCGTTAATTATGACGGTTTGACTTTTAACCTAAAACTAAGCAAAAACTTAACTAAGAAAGGTTAAGCAAACTTACCAAGGTCCTAAGCACGATTAGTGATCACTTGAGAGAAGTCTTGAGCTCCAAAAATGATCAGGAATGCAAGAGAAAGGTGTGAAGAACTTGTTGCAACTTAGTGGCTTTATATAGTGATCAAGAACCCACTAGATTGTTGACATGCAAGTCTACAACTGACCACAATTCATCCACAAGTGTCCCTAAGTGTCTAGGGGTTGTTTAGGGGTCGTCCAATATGAGGAAAATCAGATAAAAGTCGATTGCAAAGCACCTAGCAGACCAAAACCCAAGAATTTCGGATCAGATAGACCCTCGCGGCACGCGTAGACCCCCCCTGGGGCTTCGCGTGGCGCGACGCCCTTGCTGAACAAATCTGAATTTTTGATTTTTATGTTTTGATCCTTGGCTCTTCAAAACTTTGCATAGACTTCATTTCTTGCATTATGAGCCCTCCTAATTGACATATAAGGGCTTTAAGACATATACCCACTTTGTTTAGTCCTCGGTTAACTTTATTGTTACCCGAAAAGTCCTAAACTTCATCGTTGACGCTTTTAACCCCTCGCATATGAATTTGATCATAACTTTCTCATACGATAACGAAACTTTATGAAATTTATATCGTGCATTCTAGTGAGTATAATTAACCGTTACAAAGCTTCGGGTTTGTCAAAAGGTCACTCAGAGGTATAACTTAAACATGTTGACACATTTAACCCCTGTAGTTTGTAATCTCTCACTTTCTTTCATATTTAGCTTCGTATGATCCATGATTTATTCGTTTGAAGGTATGAGCATCATGTAGGGTTAATGTACAATATATTTATTCACTGTTGACATTTAGAACTCGTATATTCACATACTTTCCATGATTGTCAACTTTAATCCTTTTATAACATTCTTTCACACGTTCAAACATATGACACGTGTCAACACATTATAGGACGTGAATTTTCGAGGTGTTACATCCTCACCCCCTTAAAAGAAATCTCAACCCCGAGATTTACTGAAATAAATGAGGGTACTTTTCTTTCATTGTGGACTCAACCTCCCACGTATATTCGGGGCCTCTACGGGCATCCCATTTGACCTTTACAATAGGCACATGCTTCCTACGAAGCTTCTTAACCTGTCGATCTTCAATCGACAATGGTTTTTCCACAAATTTCAAGCTCTCATCTATATGCACATCTGTATGTGGTATGACCAGTGATTCATCAGCGAAACACTTCTTCAGATTGCAGATGTGGAATACATTATGAATACCACTGAGCTCTTCAGGTAAGTTTAACTTATAGGCAACTGACCCGACACGTTCGATGACCTTGAAAGGTCCTATGTATCTCGGGCTTAGCTTGCCTTTCTTACCAAATCGCATCACTCCCTTCCAGGGTGATACTTTAAGCAACACCTTGTCACCTACTTCGAAGTGAAAAGATTTACGCTTTGGATCTGCGTAGCTCTTCTGCCTATCTCGGGCAGCTTTGAGACGGTCACGAATTTGGACAATCTTGTCCGTCGTTTCAAAGACTATCTCTGGTCCTGATAATTGGACATCTCCAACTTCCGCCCAACAAACGGGCGTTCTACACTTTCTACCGTATAAGGCCTCGAAAGGCGCAGCCTTAATGTTGGTATGGTAGCTATTGTTGTAGGAGAACTCAATCAATGGTAGGTGGTTATCCCAACTACCACCTAAATCAATTACACATGCACGTAGCATGTCTTCCAATGTTTGGATGGTACGCTCACTCTGTCCGTCAGTCTGAGGGTGGTAAGCCGTACTGAAATTTAAGCGCGTGCCCAAAGATTGTTGGAAGCTTTTCCAAAAATGTGACGTGTATCTAGTATCTCTGTCAGAGATAATAGACACATGTATGCCATGTAAAGCTACAATCTTATCTACATACAACTGGGCTAACATATCGGAGCCATAAGTCTCCTTAATGGGTAGGAAATGTGCTGACTTAGTCAGTCTGTCTACGATCACCCAAATGGTATCATTTCCTTTCCTTGTCTTAGGTAACTTGGTGATAAAATCCATAGTTACCATTTCCCACTTCCAAGTCGGAAGTTCAGGCTGTTGTAGCAAACCTGACGGTTTCTGATGTTCTGCCTTGACTTGCGCGCACGTCAAGCATTTAGCTACATAGGTGGCTACAGACTTCTTCAAGCCTATCCACCAATAATTTGCCCTTAGATCCTGGTACATCTTATCAGCTCCAGGATGAACGGAATATTTAGAACTATGGGCTTCCTGGAGAATAACATCTCGCAGTCCTCCATAAATAGGAACCCATATTCTTCCATTTAATCTTAGAATTCCGTCCTTGCCAAGAGATAACTGCTCCTCAGTTACCCCTAGCTTTTCATTAGGATAGTTAGCTTCCAACACAGCTTCCTTCCGTGCAGCTAACAACCTTTCATTCAAACTGTTCTTAATCTCAATGCTCTTGGCATTGATTTGGATGGGTTTCACCCTTTCCTTTCGACTCAAGGCGTCAGCGACTACATTCGCCTTGCCGGGATGATATCTGATTTCACAATCATAATCATTTAAAGTCTCCATCCAACGGCGCTGCCTCATGTTTAAATCCTTTTGATTAAACAGGTGCTGGAGGCTCTTGTGATCAGAATAGATCACACACTTGATTCCATATAAATAATGCCTCCAGAGCTTCAGTGCAAATACAACGGCACCCAACTCCAAGTCATGGGTGGTGTAATTCTTTTCGTGCACCTTTAACTGACGTGATGCATAGGCAATAACTTTGCCTTTCTGCATAAGCACGCATCCCATCCCGGTGTGTGATGCATCACAATAAACTACAAATTCTTCGATTCCATCTGGCAACGTCAACACAGGGGCGTTGCTCAACTTTTGTTTAAGGATATCAAAGGACTCTTGCTGTTTGGGGCCCCAAACGAACTTTACTTTCTTCTTAGTCAAGGAAGTTAGGGGTGCAGCAATCCTTGAAAAATTTTCAATGAAACGCCTGTAATATCCTGCCAATCCCAGGAAGCTACGAATCTCGGTAGGCGTCTTTGGCTCTTGCCAGTCATGACAGCTTCAACTTTAGCGGGATCTACTTGGATTCCGCGTTTGCTAACCACATGTCCAAGAAATTGGACTTCACGAAGCCAGAATTCACACTTAGAGAATTTGGCATAGACCTTCTCCTGATGTAGAAGTTTAAGAATACAGCGAAGGTGTTTCTCATGGTCAGCTTGGTTCTTCGAGTAGATAAGAATGTCGTCGATGAAAACGATGACGAATTTATCTAAGTAAGGCTTGAAAATGCGATTCATGAGATCCATGAACGCGGCAGGTGCATTAGTGAGCCCAAAAGGCATCACTAGGAACTCGTAATGTCCATAACGAGTTCTAAATGCAGTTTTATGTACGTCTTCATCTCTAACCTTCAGTTGGTGGTAGCCTGACCTTAAGTCAATCTTCGAGAAATAACTTGCCCCTTGTAGCTGATCGAACATATCGTCGATTCTGGGCAATGGATACTTATTCTTTGTTGTGACCTTATTAAGTTCACGGTAATCGATGCACAGACGCATCGATCCATCCTTCTTCTTGACAAACAAGACTGGTGCTCCCCAAGGAGACGAACTAGGTTTGATGAAACCTTTGGCTAGCAATTCATCTAGTTGCGTTCTTAATTCCTTCATCTCCGTTGGCGCTAACCTATAAGGTGCTCTAGCAACTGGAGCTGCTCCAGGGATGATATCAATCCTGAACTCCACTTGCCTATCTGGTGGCAAACCAGGTAGTTCTTCCGGAAAAACTTCAGGGTATTCAGAAATGACGGGGATATCTTTTATCTTTGGTTTAGGCTTATCAATAATCACTTGTGCCATGTAGATAACACAAACCTTCTTTAAACACTTGGAGGCCTTGAGCATAGTCACTTGCTTAGGCAGTCAATACTGGGTATCTCCCCGAATGGTAAGTGATTCACCAGACGGAGTCTTAATCACCACTTGCTTTTTGTTGCAAACAATCTGGGCCTGGTTATGAGATAACCAGTCCATACCCAAAACTATGTCAAAACCGGCCAACTTAAAGGGAAGTAGAGACAGAGGAAAAGAGTGGTTCTTAATGGATATAACACATCCATCTAACACAGTAGAGACGGTTTCTAGGGTGCCATCTGCTAACTCCACCTCATAATTCACACTTAAGGTTTTGACAGGTAATTTCAGCAATTCACAAAACTTATTATCAACGAAAGACTTATCAGCGCCTGAATCAAAAAGTACTCTTGCATAGACATCATTTACAAGGAAAGTACCTGTAATCACGTTGTCGTCTAGAACCGCTTCCCTTGCATCCATTCTAAAGACCCTAGCATTGGTCTTCTTGGCCTCTTCAGGCTTCTTGGCGTATTTAGGGCAGTTGGTTTTAATGTGCCCTTTCTCATTACAGCTGTAGCAAGTTGCATCCTTCAGCTTTTTGCAATCCAAGGTCTTGTGTTCCTTGGACTTGCATATCCCACAAGCAAAAGTTCTTGACTGAGTATGCGAGTTCGATTCGAGTCTGCACTTTCCAAAGTGCTGTTTCTTGCAAATCTTGCACTTGGGCTTTTCACCAGACTGATGCCCATCTTTCCTTGACTCAGACCCCCTCTTGTTGTCACCGTTTCCACGGTGCTTCTTGCTTGACCTTCGTGAATTATCATCTTCACGTTTTCTCTTCTCAGCATCTTTGTTCCTCGGCGATCTTTGCCTGACCGCATCCAGAGTGAGGGACAAAGATATGTCCGCTACAGATCTAAAAGTAGCTGGCCGAGAGGCCTTCACGCTTGCCTTTATCTCGGGGGCTAAACCACCGATAAAACGAGCTATTCTCTTTGGTTCCGGGGTCACCAGATACGGAACCAACCGGGACATTGTGTTGAAGCTCGTGAGGTAAGCCTAACAGTCAAGGTTTGTCATTACCAATGATAGAAAATCAGACTCTATCTTCTCAACCTCATGCTGGGGGCAGTAATTTTCCCTGATAAGGGCAACAAATTGCTCCTATGACATGTTGTACAATGGGATTTTCCCAGTGGCTTGAATCAGTGATCTCCACCAGGCTAAAGCCTCGCCTTTAAAAGATTGCGACACAAACTTGACTATATCCCTCTCAGCGCACCCGCTGATATCCACTACTGTATCCTTCTCATCTAACCACGTCATGCAGTCAATGGCTCCCTTTTCCCCAGTGAAATCCCTGGGCTTGCACGAAACAAAGTATTTATAGGAGCAACCCTTACTACGGGGTTCTTGATTTAGTACAACCTGCTGAGATGGAGCACTGTGGTGGTTTGAGGAAAGTCTATCATCATCTTTCTTCGGTTCTTCCTTCTTGGAAGGTGGCTTCGAATGCGGTGTAGATAGGGTCCTACTTCGAGTCCCACTATACTCTTCGTACTGCCGCTCTAAGGCTTTTGTAACTGCGTCGTCTACCAACGCTTTCAATTCAACACCCGTTAAATTAATTCGGGCGTTATCATTATTCTCCACTGGGTGACTATTTATCTCATCTGAGTCAGCCATTTTAATTGAACTGTTACATAAAACAAGGACAATAGTTTATTTGGGAGTTTATTATGGAATTGTCTTTTATGGCAATTCATTAACCATGGTACAGAGACCATATTTGGTTAATTTATTAATCACATTTATTTAGGATTTCTATTATAATTTATCCTAATTATAAAACAATAATAGTTTTATTAGTGGCACAAAAAGGCCTAGTCACAAGGACAATTATAAATTATAAGCTATGATTTCAGAGAATCAAAGCTTTTAAGGCTTGAACATAGTTTATTACCTTTTTCGGACAGGGAGTCATAGCTACCACTGTCTTTTGGCTCATGTAGAAATGAGCAAGGCCCGTAGGCACTATATTACCAACGTATGGTCAAAATATGATCATCTTAATTGATGATTTAAACCCATGATTCAGAGATCATTTAGTTGGGTTAGGAATCTTTTAAAGAATCCTTATATAAGAATGATGTGTGTGATTTTAACGGATCACATCTGCCAGGAGCGTTAACACGTTTACAGATGTTAACAGGGATTTGAATCTTTTAAACAGGTCTTACCATCATGGCCAGGTTTTCAAAATGACACTCAGGCTAGGTTTCACTCTTAAGATTCTTATTAAATAATTATTAGGCAGATTTTTATTAAAAGGAATGATTTTGATTTATTTATTTCATGTAATATATTCATGCATATAGTAGCAAAATGAAATTTATAACATAACATTCCATTAATTATTAAATAGGTTACACGTCGCCCTAAACGGGACTTTTTAACAAAGCAACATACCCACGCAGGGGTCAAACAACATACTAGTCCACGCAGGGACTTAAACAAACATCATACCCTCGTAGGGGTTAATAGAAAGATAGACCCACGCAGGGGTTAAAACAAACAAACATACATACCCACGCAGGGGCTAATACAGCAAGACAGGACCACGCAGGGGCTCAAATGATACAAGGAAATTACAACAACAGTGGAAGGATTCAATGGTCCTTCTTGCTCTTCCCTTTTATTAGGCTTGTCAATCCTTGGAAGAAAGTCTGTCGCTCCCTGCGATCGCGGTGAAAGTCTCGCTCGACCTGGTCCAGTCTCTGCAGAATTTCCTCCCGTTCTGGGGGAGAAAACCGTGGCGGCTGTGATTGTGTCCGTATTATAGGTCTGGCAGGTATCTGGTACCCCTGAGTTGGGTACCCTGCTCCCCAAGGAGCTCCATACGGTCCTTCTGGGTTAAAGGCGTTGTAATTGGACGTTACCATGTATGGGTCGGCTTCTGCGTAACCATAGTTGGTGTGAATCGGCGGCCCAAACGGGTTGTACGTCATCGAACCTGTGTATGCTGGAATCGGGTTATCAAAACCCATCGGTGGTGGTTGCGGTGCAACGGGGTTTGAAGGTCCACCCATTTGTGGATCTTCTTGAAGTGGCGGATAATGACTGCCATTTGATTGTCGAGGAGAGCTAAAATGAAAATCTCCTCCTCGCACGGACATCCGCGCTCCGGTTCTCCTACGCCTCGGCGGTTGTGGAGGTGCCGGCTGAACTGGTGGTGGTGGAGGTTTGGCGTGACTGCCATAAATCATGAATCCTCAAAGGGATCCTGCTACTGCTGTTGCTGGTGAGGCGACGAATGGTGCGAGGGTGTAAAGTACCACTCGTGCTGGTTAAATCGCGCCATGTAACTGTCCGGACCATGGTAGGGTGATCCGTTAAAAGATGAACCATCCGAGACCTCGATGGGATGGTTGGGAGTTCCGGTTGCGGGCTCGACGGGATCGGTCTCCTCGTCCATGTCCATAGCGTTGTCTCCCGAGAAGTGGTCCTCCGGTCCCAATGGGTTGAAACCCACTGGTTCTTGTATATAATTTGTCGGGTTAAACCGGCCCCTAAAAACAGGTGTAGGGTCACCAAAGGAGTGGTGCGATAAAGATCGCTGTAAAGGTATGTAGGAAGGTTGTGGGTTATTGGGCTCATTTTCCGAATGTGGCCCATAAGAGTTATGAACGGGAGGCGTCGAACTATGCGAAACAGATCGCGTCGCAGGTTCAAAAAGGTTCCTCCGGTTTTGTCGAGGATCGTCACTCTCGGAGGTAGAAGGAGCTCGCATATGCGAAGGTCCTGCCTCGTCGTCATTCGGGGTGGTGATTGGCCCTTTTTCCTCGTCCTCTTCTTCGAAAGAATCTTGGCGGCATTTTTAATCCTGTCAATACAACATGAGATAACGACAAAAATATATAAAATAAAAGACAAAGTAAAAATAAAACAAAGTAGAATTTGTCCTAGGTTATTTGTCTAGACTCGAAAGTTTTTGAAATGTGCAATTGTGTAACTGAGATTAAACACAAAAGGCTAGTGTTTAATTCACTCAGTGTTGGCTCTGATACCAACCTGTCACACCCCGGTTTCCATGAGTCACCGGTGGGCCCGGTGGGGAGTATCGTGACGTGGTTGGCAACATAATAGTCAAACAACACAATATTTAATATGCACAGCGGAAGCAAAAGAAAGATATATTTCAACCGAATAAAATATTGTAATATCGTGTATCACAGACAGTTGAAATTTTATCCACAGACGGATCGAAATAAATAGGAAACAGTAGTTCAACAGACGATAGGCATCTTAAGCTTGCGAGACTCTTTATTGATGCTAAGGAGAGAATCCAGCCTATTACGCTTAGTACCTGCATTTAATCTTTTTGGGAAAATACATCAGTTTACACTGGTAAATACAATCAACTGACTCATTTTAAAAATGATTAAAAATTGATTTGGATGCACGTGGCATAAACATTTTATAACCTGGGAGAATTATTTAAATATATAATCTTGTAAAAGAATTACATGTTCCTTATGCGTTCAGTAGCCCGGATCGTGTCCGGGTTAAAGATCAATAGACACACCACATTATTCTTTTATGCACTGACGGGTGTACGCCTACACCCCGCGCTTAAGTCGTGGCCATTTCGTAAAATGATGCCAGGGATATCCGGGACATGGTCATTAACCCCCCCAAAGGCTTTAAGTAAACAAAACATATTTAAACGGGCCGATTAAATTATTCAATTAACCACCAAACGATGGAAGATTTAATGCCCGACCAAGCGGTATTTTATATACCGTAACCCAAGCCCGTATAGGGAAAATAAGTTAAAAGTATTTACTTGAGCAAAGTAATAATCACAATAAGCAAATGCAAGTAGCTAGGACTGGTCCTCCTAATCTGGAACGAAGGTTTATAATAACCTATTAGAATCCTAATGGGTCTTTAATTAAGCTAAAGCTTAGACCGGTTAGTTTCAAAGATACGGTTCGTACGCACGATTAAGCGAAGACCGGATAGAATGTGATTTATACCCGACAAGTTTGAAGACTTGCTTAATATGGGTATTTCATACACATTCTGGATTTTGAGATAAAACCAATAAGGTTTGACCCGTTTCGGCTAATTTATGCAAACTAGTTACATAAACCGAACCGAACGCGTAATAAGCGTAACGGGTAATTATTAGAGTCATATACAGGTTTCCTAAGTTAATATGCTTCATATATGTTGTGACATCAGTAAGATGTCTTTTATTATGCCCGAAACGAATTTAAACACAAACTATGCCCCGTAGGGGTAGTTTGGTCATTTATAAGGTTATAAAAGAGTTTACGTATTAACCTGAGTTACAGGTCTGATGTAATCAGAAAAATACTTAATTTGATAAGTTATAACAGTAGGGTAAAGTATATATGTGAAATTTATCAATTATAACCAAACTATGCACCGTAGGGGCATTTTGGTAATTTCACATAAGCCGAAAGGCTCAAAACAGAAGTCTGAGTTTAACAACTTTTGCTTACTGTTAAAATATTATAATTTACCCAAAATATCAGTAGGTATCAACCATTGTATGATTAAAATAGTTCTAGTACATACTATGCGTTATAAACGCTTAAAAAAGCGATTAGAAGCCATTTCCGGGTTCTATACATAAAGCTGATGTTTTTATTATTCCAGAAGGCTTAAAATAATTTATTTATCATATGTAATCAGTAACAAAAGGTTTGGAGTCAATTAGATATGTAAAACTCATTTTATAGCCCGTAAGGGCAAAACCGACAATTACCGGATTAAGCCTACGACTATAAGTTATGCTCAGCCTAAAATTAATTAAAAATATTCAAAAATCCCAAAATAATATATTACATTAGTGGGTAATAAATTTGATATCAAAAAGTAGGCTTAGATAGGCCATACGCTAATTATGTCGTTTAATTAACATAAAGCTTTCAATTTACGCTAATGAGCATAACTCTCAAACTACACCTCAAACTGATGTCAAACTTTGGGTACAAGTTTATATATCAGTGACTAAGGTTTCTACTCTTTTACATTTTCAAAAATCACGTTTTAAGGTGAAAAGGGCATAATGGTCAACATATAAGCAATTAACGGAATCATGCGTATAACTACTTTCAATTCGACTAATCACTGAACCATTAGTATAACTTGTTCTTTTGCTTAGTGGGAATCAGGGGGAACCCTTTTAAGGGTTTATTACCCACATAATTACCAACTTATAACTACTTTCAATTCGACTAATCACTGAACCATTAGTGATTAATCGTTAAGTCAACCGTTAATTACGACGGTTTGACTTTTAAGCTAAAACTAAGCAAAAACTTAACTAAGAAAGGTTAAGCAAACTTACCAAGGTCCTAAGCACGATTAGTGATCACTTGAGAGAAGTCTTGAGCTCCAGAAATGATCAGGAATGCAAGAGAAAGGTGTGAAGAACTTGGTGCAACTTAGTGGCTTTATATAGTGATCAAGAACCCACTAGATTGTTGACACGCAAGTCTACAACTGACCACAATTCATCCACAAGTGTCCCTAAGTGTCTAGGGGTTGTTTAGGGGTCGTCCAATATGAGGAAAATCGGATAAAAGTCGATTGCAAAGCACCTAGCAGACCAAAACCCAAGAATTTCGGATCAGATAGACCCTCGCGGCACGCGTAGACCCCCCCCCCCCCTGGGGTTTCGCGTGGCGCGACGCCCTTGCTGAACAAATCTGAATTTTTTATTTTTATGTTTTGATCCTTGGCTCTTCAAAACTTTGCATAGACTTCATTTCTTGCATTATGAGCCCTCCTAATTGACATATAAGGGCTTTAAGACATATACCCACTTTGTTTAGTCCTCGGTTAACTTTATTGTTATCCGAAAAGTCCTAAACTTCATCATTGACGCTTTTAACCCCTCGTATACGAATTTGATCATAACTTTCTCATACGATAACGAAACTTTATGAAATTTATATCGTGCATTCTAGTGAGTATAATTAACCGTTACAAAGCTTCGGGTTTGTCAAAAGGTCACTCAGAGGTATAACTTAAACATGTTGACACATTTAACCCCTGTAGTTTGTAATCTCTCACTTTCTTTCATATTTAGCTTCGTATGATCCATGATTTATTCGTTTGAAGGTATGAGCATCATGTAGGGTTAATGTACAATATATTTATTCACTGTTGACATTTAGAACTCGTATATTCACATACTTTCCATGATTGTCAACTTTAATCCTTTTATAACATTCTTTCACACGTTCAAACATATGACACGTGTCAACAAATTATAGGACATGAATTTTCGAGGTGTTACACTTGGATTCTTTCTAAAAATGAGGGGGTTTCATGTATCAACTTAGTTTGTGAGGGCCGAGTTATAAGTTTGCCCAGAGAGCATCCTACACATGATAAATCTTGTGGTAGCAAAAAATTTAAATTTTTGAGAGGGTGCCCGGTTGCACTTTTGATTATACGTCTCATCATTATGCTACCGGGTGACCTAGACGGTCATGCCATATATATAATGTATCTTTATCTAATAACTTCTGGTTGTTCACTATATATGATTCGATAGGATTGATATTAGTACAATACAATCCAGATGATAAGGCTTCTAGTTGTTCAACAATGGTTTCTTGGCCATTTTTGTTTGAAGTAATTTGAAGATGTTCAATATTATTTTCAGATATTGTTTTTAGGTGGTAACCATTTTTACGAATATCTTTAAAACTAAGTAAATTTCTTCTGGATTTACTTGAATATAATGTATTATCAATAGTTAGTTGGGTACCCGAAGATAATGTTATGTGTACTCTGCCGGAGCCTTTGATAAGGTTACTAACACCAGATATAGTACCAATCGGTGTCTCTGCTGGAGACAACTCAGAGAAATATTTCATATGTTTGAGAATAGTGTTAGTACTACCGCTATCTACCAGACATTCATCACCAATAATAGCTCTGCTGGAGCTAGTATACATATTTCTTCTGGAAATAAGAAAACACGTTAAATATAAGAAACAGCGTGTATGAGTATGAGAAAAAAAACATCACACAGTGGAACAAAAATAAAAACAAGGAATAAGAGAAAAAAATCAAATAACGAGTCGCATTTACTGATTTTGTAGATGGAGTTTGTTGTTTTGCTTTGCGACCAACAAACATGGTATTAGATCAATATATTTTGTAAAGAGTAAACTGCAATTTTACCCCCTGGGGTTTAGGCCAATTGGCACTCTGACCCCCCCCCCCCCTAACGAAATAATTGCAATTTTACCCCCAACGTTTTGTGTTATGTCGCAAGTTTACCCCCCGGCGTCAATTTTGTTAACAGATCTGTTAACTATAACTTGAAATGACTATAATGCCCTTTCATATTACCCCATGTGTTTTGTTCTACTCTGTAATATTACCCCCTGCCACCACTGCCACCGCCATTCACCACCACTGCCACCTCCAGCCACCACCCTCAACCACCTCCAGCCCACTCTTTCTCTCTCTTCCAGATTTATCTCTCTCTCTCCCTCCCCTCTCTCTCTCTACTAAAATCAAGATCTTCATCTTCTCCATTTCTCAAAACCTCAACCCTAGAACACCATAGCCCCTTTCTTCTCCAAACGCAAAATCTTCCAAACACACTTAACCCACACAGTCTCCGTTCACCCCTTTCTTCTCCAAACCCAAAATCTGAAACCCTAACCCTAACTCTACTGAATCGCCAAATTATCATCCGATTTTGGTTTCAAATTAGCAATGCAACGAATCATCCAACAGGTATAAGAAGGAAGTGAAGGTTCCAATGTGATTCGACAGGATTTGGTTTATCGCTGGTAGAACATGTTGATTTTGGTGTTGTTAATAGCAATGTGATTCGACAGGACGAAGTTTCTCTCAGGGAGCATCTAACATGTGCATTAGTACGATTATCATTCGCTACAATACATTCTATAGCTGAAAATTCAATGGAACCGGTACAGAGATTTGTGGCTTCACAAGTGTCCTGTATGATTGTGTTTGTATTATCTGAAGCATTGAATCTACATCATTCTCTCTAAACAAGCATACTGTACTCGATTCAGTGTTAGTGACCAGTCACATTTTAGCTGATATTGTTGATCTGGCATTGGCTGATGCCATGGCTGTTCATTTTATATTTGTTATCAGAATTTGTGGGCGCATGAATATTGTTTTCCTTCAAGGGACTTTACCTTCTGAAACCTAGATTAGTTCATTAGGCTGGAATCAAATTTGATTCTTTTGCAATTAGCCTATGTATAGGTAATGAGCATCTTAAACTAATTCATTTTTTTTTCTTCAGCTGTTGGGAAACAAACAAGAAGCCATTGCATCTTACACAGACCTTATCAAGTGAAGCCTGCCTGATGCAGTAGTTATAAAGAATCTGATAGCAGCATTAAAGGGTCCTAATTTCACTAAAACGGAAGGAATCAATCTTTATGTATAAACAAGATGAATTAAACTGATATTTGATAACAAAATTGACGGTGGTGGCTGGAGGTGGTTGAGGGTGGTGGCTGGAGGTGGCTGTGGTGGTTGTGGTGGTGAATGGCGGTGGCAGTGGTGGTAGGGGGTAATATTACAGAGTAGAACAAAACACAGGGGGTAATATGAAAGGGCATTATAGTCATTTCAAGTTATAGTTAACAGATCTGTTAACAAAATTGACGCCGAGGGGTAAACTTGCGACATAACACCAAACGTTGGGGGGTAAAATTGCTTTTATTTTGTTAGGGGGGGGGGGTCAGAGTGCCAATTGGCCTAAACCCCAGGGGGTAAAATTGCAGTTTACTCTTTTGTAAATTTACATTCTCTGTAATGCTACGCCAAGAGTGTGTTTGATGAATGGAATGTTGAGATAGTTTTCTCTAACATGTCTTCATCGGTGATTTGTTCACCGCATAATTTAAACTTAGAGGTGATGCGAAAAATGGCAGAGTTGTATTCACTACAGTTCTATGATCTCGTAGCCTTAAATGAACCCATTCGCAATGAGTTTTAGAGAGTAAGACCAACTTCAGGTGGTCAAATCGTTCTTGAATGTTTTTCCATAACTCGAGAGGGTCCTCGACAGTAAGGTATTCCCTCTGCAGATCTTCATCAAGATGATGACGAAGGAATGCCATAGCTTTAGCTTTTTCTTGAAATGAGGTTTTATTCCCATCAATGATCGTCTCCCCTAGACTCGTTGCTTCTAGATGAGTTTTAGCATCAACAGTCCATGAGAGATAGTTATTGCCCGAGATTTCAAGTGCTACAAATTCAAGCTTTAACAAGTTCAACATTTTATTCGTATTGTGTATAAAAAATATATATCGTATGAGAACTTCAGGTTCTCGTTAATGAGAAGTGCGGGTTCTATAGCATAAAGAGTGTGCTATATAATCGAAAAGGAATTAAAAAATGTTTGTATAAATTTCGTATTATGTAATGTGAACCGTATAAAATTATGGACGTAAATCTCAGAATGTGTAAACGAATGAGAACCATATATAATTATGGATATGTGTATATAATGTAAACCATAATAAGAATACGTTTTGTAGTAATGGATTACAGTTGTGAAACACAACATATATGTAAGGTAGTTTTATTATTAAATAAATAAAACTATCATATTTCCATTAAGTGTAGAGGTTCTTTATATACTGTATGCAAGGGTCCAATTTCCACCAAAAGAAAATGCCAGTAGAATTTTAGACAACTGATCTACAACTATAATAACACTTGTCTCTTTATATATAGGTTTGTAATATCAATAGAAGAGAAAAAAATCTTCAAAATCCGGTAAAAAGTCAAGACGCAGGGAACGACAGAATTGACGGAATCCAGGAACATGGAAAATTAGAATAGAACGTGTAATTAACGTTGACGGAATCCCCGTACACCATTTGAGGATCTACAAATCGCGATGTAATCGATAATGAGCGGTTGGCGGTTAAAAATACGACCGCCGGAGGAAGGTCTTCGTGGCGGCATTGACCGCCGGTTGTCTGTTCATGGAGAAAAAAACGCTGGAGGAAGGAAGGTTTACGGGTATGTAGTTGATTTCTGTATACTTTAGCGTCTTATGAGATTTTTGTGTATTGGAGCGGCAGTGACCGCAGATCGAGTGAAAAAAAAAACATGTAGATTCTTTGATTTGGGTGTCTACAAGTGCAGATCGAAGAACCCGATTTTGTGTTCCAAAAGTCTAGATAGGGAAACCCATTTTATTCTAAAGTTCAAAAGAAAAACTTATTTCTTTTTTTGTCATCTATAGTGTAACACCTCGCAAAATCAAGTCCAATACAGTGGTGACACGTGTCATAAACCCAGATAATGTTAAAAGATAACTTTGAGGGACTAAGGTTGTCAAATAGTGTAAAGATGTATGTGGAAGGACTAAAAGCATCAACATGCCAAACTTGTGCCTCTGATTGACTTCGCACGATGATCATATCCTTTAATGAGTGAACTGTCGGACGCAGGAAGCCGTTTGTGCTTAAAAAAATCAAAAGTTACAAAGCACATGGGTTAAACGTGTCAACATGTTAATTCTTACCTCTGAGTGACCTTTTAATGATCCCGAGGCTTTGTAATACTTCATTATACTTCCATATATATCGGATAATGATTTCGTGGAGTTTCGATGCACATAAGTACATTTCGTGTGATTTCATAACTAACCGGGAGCTTAACGGTGTTTGTTTTAGGACCCAAAACTCTTAAAAGTTAACTATGGGGGTCACAAGTGCAATAAATGAAAGTTAATTAAACTTAAAATGGACCAGGGACTGAAAATGCAAACTTTACAAACTTTTTACCGGAAGTAAGGGTTGTCGCGGGCCGCGAAGACCACCCTATGATGTCTTCGCGGGCCGCGAGGAAGGTGCCAGCGACAGAACAATGGACAACTGCATTTTGCAGGCTGTTCCACCGCCATTGCATGCTTGTTTTCGAAACCAGGGACTGTGCAAATGGTTTTTACTGCCCTAGGGACACTTGGGATCATCTGGTTACCTCTAGGAACAGATGGATTGATCTTGAAGGCCATCAAACTCCTATAAATAGCTCCATTGTTTGCACTTAGAACTTGCACATTTGAAATTTTCACTCTCAAGTGATCTCGGAAGCATCCTGGTCATCTAGGAAGCTTTCTCTAGTTCAATCTTCGTGCTAAGGACCATTGTGAGTGTTCTTAGCTTCTATAGTTAAGATTTCATTAGTTTAATGACCGAAAGTCAAAGTTATCGTAATGATGCTTTGACTTTGTGATTAATCACTAATGGTCCAGCCATTATTCGAATTGAAAGTGGCTATGTGTTGGTAATTATGTAGATGTTAAACCCTTAAAAGGGCACCTCCTAATTACGACGTTTACTTAGTCAATTGTCGGGTCAAAGTAGTAAACAGAAAAGTCAAACGAGTAAGTTTTTATTAAATAATTCATAACTGATAATATAGAAGCTATAAAATACGTTTTATCACTTAAATAACTTGGTAAATAATGTAAGAACATGTTTAGCCATGTTCAACCCGACAATTCTAAGTATTAGGCTCGGTTCGCAACCGAAAGTCGCAAAAGTAGACTTTTGCTTTGACTTTTAGTTCTGACCCGATTTAGCTTAGTTTAGTTTTATGCCTTAGGGTTCCTTTAGGACCATATTATAGGTTAGTATAACCCTCTGAGGTTATACAACATGGTTCCATAGAAATCCTAATTCATTGCATGTTTCCGTTAAATGCTTAAAAGTTGACCATTTTGCCCTTATGTTATAAAAACGAAATTTTTGAAAATGTGAGAGGACAAAAATCTTCATTAGTGATTTATAAGTATGTCCTAAAAATTTGACATCCGTTTCTGGTCTAGAAAGAAAGTTATGCAAGATATCGTAAAACTAAAGCTTTTTATTAATTAAATGGCATTTTTAGTATAAATCATATTTAAACCCAATTTTTGGCACCAAACTTGCTACCCACTGTTATAAAATAATATTTAGGGATTTTGGGAAATTTTTGTCAAATTTTATATTGACCATAAGATAGAGTTCTAGCATAAATTCGGTAAATGACGGTAATACCCTTTTCGTTAATAAAATGAGTTTAACATATGATTTGAACACCAAACCTTTTCCTACTGATGTCATATGTTAAATAAAATATTTTAAGCTTTAGAAACTGATCAAAACTTGTAACACCCGTCTAATTTTACTTGATTTTAGTAATAGGTTATACCATTTCAAATCAAATATTGTTTAAGTAACATGACTTTCATAAACAAAGTTCATAAGTAACATCAACCTTCGTCAACTAATGACTAAGTTAAAACATTCTAAAAGTTGTTTAACAAGTGTTTACAACCCATACACAAAAGATACTAAGAACTTAAAGACGTTGCGGAAGCTTCAAAATGTAGTGTTCGGTTCTTCATCATATGCTTGATCGCCATCCATAAGTTTCCCAACATGACCTAATGTCAAAACCACATCAAAGGTTAGTTTTGACAATATTAAAACATGTATAATTGAAATCTAGGGTCAAAACTTTTGAAAACAAATGAAAAATTCGGATCCAGGTCGCTCGCGCCCCGCGAGAGGTTTTACGCGGGCCGCGAGGACCTCCCGCGTGTCGCGGAGTGTTTCGGGTGGCCTTCCGCGTGGCGCGGGGGGTCACGTTTTCCAGCAACTCAAGTTTTGTGAGCTGCATTTGCTGCCAGCTCCGGAAAATCCAGTTTTTAACTTCGTTTGGCCATATCTTTTGACTCGTAAGTCCGTTTTAAGTGATTTTTCTTCCTATATGTCTGTAAATTCATTACCGACATAACTATTATAAATTTGATACCCAAAATTTAATTTACGGACCGAAAGAACTTATGTCACTATGTAATTATTCGACCCATTCTAACCTTACACATTTTACTACCATTTAACTAATAAACCTATGGCGCCTTATGCCCAACATCCGGGGCTTATTATCACCCGCATTTCTTACCAATTTCATGGTTTAATGCCTTTGTGATTATTATCGCCATTATCGACTACTAGAACGTTTAAAACTACAATTTTTCACACTAATAGATCGTTGGCTCATCTTGTGGAACCATCCACTTATGATGACTACCAATTTGGTTTGTTGACTATACTAAGTCAATCAATTCACATTTCAACCATAATCAATATAAATTCTATCAATAACGCATAGTTTATTCATAATTCAACGAATGTAACGGATCAAGTTACATACCTTAGTGTACGCCCTTCAACCGCAAATCACCACCGGCTTGTACACTTGACGTTCCGGTATCCTTTCCTGTAGAGTTCAATTCAAGACATGTTTAGAACTCTTTGTAAACCTTACATCGCATAATACACCGAAACATCATAATTATGCGTTTAATCTTTAAATTTCTATTTTAAGCCTTCTTTGAGGCATTTTCACAAACACCTTAAGGGCAGATTTTTCACATGATTATATGACAAGTTTCTAGCTTATCATTTAGCCCTAATTTCACCTCAATCAACATTTTACATGATTGTTGGCTTCTAGATTTCTGAAATCACTTCCAAATTGTCAAATTACACAAGATTAACACCCAATATCCTAGTGTTCATCAATTTACACATAACCCATTAATCACCTACAATGGTGTTCATGGATTCACCAAAATTTCTTATGATTTCAACTTCTATTGGTCTAGGGTTTGTCCCTAGACACTATAGTTGTTCCTTAATCATCATAACATACACATGCAACCCTAATTTCAGATTTTTCCCAATTCATGAGAATTTCAAGTTGAGAGTTTTCCTTAAATTTTACATACCTTGTAATTCTCTTGCGATGAGGATCACGATTCTATGCTCGGATTTTCGTTTGGACCAGATTTGCACCTCCAATTTGAGAGTTCAAGTAGAATTTTTAGAGTTTGAAAGTGGGGGTGTCGCCCCTGCTTGTTCTAGTCGACCAGACACCTCCTTTTTGGGGGTGTTTGGTTTGTTTATTTGTTTAATAACAATTAAGTTTCAATTGTTACAACTTAAGCCCCTCTACTTTGATGAACATTTAATTTGGTTGCTTTTAACCTACTTTAAGATATTTCTAGACTATTAAATAACTAGGTTAAAATTCCTAGTTAATAAATTCTCATTTATTTATACTTTATAATTCTAATATAAAGTTTTATATTTTCGGGGTGTTACAAGTCCATCCCCCTTAAAAGGGTTTCGTCCCCGAAACCGAAGTACGTACCAAATAATGTAGGGTGGAGACGTCGCATCTCCTCTTCGGACTCCCACGTAGTGTCCGAACCTTTCCTATGCTCCCATTTGATTTTGACTTGGTCAATTTGTTTATTTCGTAAATGTTTGACCTTTCGATCTAAAACCTCCACCGGTCTCACCGCATAATTCAGACTATTATCCACTTCGATATCATCGTAATGGATATAGGCCGTTTCGTCTGCTAGGCACTTTCGTAATTGTGACACGTGAAACGTGCCATGAATCCCACTTAATTCCTCCGGTAACTCAAGGCGGTAAGCTACCTTGCCAACCCTTCCGATAATTTTAAATGGCCCAATAAACCTCGGCCTTAGCTTCCCCCTTTTTCTGAATCTAATAACGCCCTTACAAGGGGAAACTTTTAGCATGACCATGTCGCCAACCAGGAATTCGATTGGCCTATTCCTTTTATCAGCATACGCATTTTGCCTGTCTTGAGCCGCTTTCAAGTGTGCCCGAACTATATCGATCTTTTCATTCGTGGCTCGTACTATATCTTGGTGAGCGAGTTCACGTGGACCCACTTCACCCCAACATACCGGGGTTCGACTCTTCCTACCATAAAGCATTTCGTACGGTGCCATCTTAATACTAGATTGGTAGCTGTTATTATATGAAAACTCGACTAACGTTAGGTGAACATCCCAACTTCCTCCAAAGTCGATTATACATGCCCGTAGCATGTCCCCCAATGTTTGTATCGTTCTTTCACTTTGTGCATCTGTTTGAGGATGGTACGCAGTGCTAATGAATAATTTGGTTCCCATTTGCTCTTCGAAATCTCGCCAGAAATTTGAAGTAAATCGGGTATCCCTATCAGACACGATGGATACCGGCACCCCATGACGTGCTATTATTTCATTAGTGTAAACTTCTGACATCTTTTCTGACGTATAAGTTTCACGAATCGGAATGAAGTGAGCACTTTTCGTCAATCTATCCACCACTACCTATATGGCATCGAAACCACGATTTGTCTTAGGCAACTTGGTTAATAGGTCCATTGTAATATGTTCCCATTTCCAAACCGGAATTTCTAACGGTTGGGGTTTGCCGTATGGTTTCTGGTGCTCCGCCTTGACTTGTAAACATGTCAAGCATTTTTCCACTTACTTCGCCACATCTCTCTTCATTCCGGGCCACCAATAATTTTGTTTCAAATCATTGTACATCTTGGTCGCACCCGGATGAATTGAATAACGGGATTTATGAGCTTCATTAAGTAGAAGCGCCTTCACTCCACAAGTATGTGGGACCCATATCCTTCCGGATCGAGTCTTCAACCCGTTATTTCCATCCGACAAATCTTTCAATTGACCGATTATTCTTTCTTTCTTCCAATTCTCTTCTTTCATTGCTTCAAATTGCGCCTCTCGAATACGTTCAAGTATACCTGAGGTCACCACGAGTTGCATCGATCTTACTCGTATTGGGACATAGTCCGCTTTTCTGCTCAGAGCATCCGCCACCACATTAGCCTTTCCGGGGTGGTAGTGTATTTCGCAGTCAAAATCCTTCACCGTTTCTAGCCATCGCCTTTGTCGCATATTTAACTCCTTCTGATCGAAGAAGTATTTCAAGCTCTTGTGGTCGGTGAATATGGTACACTTTACCCCATACAAGTACTGCCTCCATATTTTTAATGCAAATACCACCGCAGCCAACTCGAGATCGTGCGTGGGATATTTCTTCTCGTGTATCTTCAATTGTCTCGAGGCATAGGCTATTACCTTGCCCCGTTGCATCAACACGCAACCAAGCCCCGATAGTGAAGCATCCGAATAAACCACCATGTCTTCGACTCCGTCCGGCAATGTTAGTACCGGAGCTTGAGTTAACTTTTCTTTTAGCGTTTGAAACGCTTTTTCTTGACCAACACCCCAAATGAACTTTTCTTTCTTTTGGGTTAGCTTTGTTAGCGGTGACGCAATCTTGGAGAAATCTTGAATGAATCTCCTATAGTATCCCGCAAGTCCCAAAAAGCTTCTAATTTCCGAAGGGTTCTTCGGGGGATTCCATTTTGACACAGCCTCTATCTTTGACGGATCCACCAAAACTCCGTCGGCACTTATGACGTGGCCAAGAAATTGTACCTCTCGTAACCAAAAGGCACATTTAGAGAATTTTGCATATAACCTCTCTTGTCTAAGTGTCTCTAACACTTCTTGTAAGTGGTGTGCGTGTTCAGCTTCACTTTTCGAATACACCTAGATATCATCGATAAACACGATGACCGACTTATCCAACATTGGCTTGCAAACCCGGTTCATGAGGTCCATGAAAGCCGCGGGTGCGTTTGTTAGCCTAAATGACATCACGAGGAATTCGTAATGTCCGTATCTCGTGCGGAAAGCCGTCTTCGGCACATCTTCTTCCTTGACCTTTAGTTGGTGATACCCAGATCTAAGGTCAATTTTTGAAAACCAGTTCGCACCTTGTAATTGGTCGAATAAATCATCTATCCTCGGGAGCGGGTATCGGTTCTTTACCGTGAGTTTGTTTAACTTCCGGTAATCGATACACATGCGCATGCTCCCGTCTTTCTTTCTCACGAACAATACCGGTGCGCCCCAAGGAGACACACTCGGCCTTATGAATCCCTTGTCAAGCAGGTCTTGGATTTGGGAGATTAACTCTTGTAATTCCGACGGTGAAAGTCGGTACGGGGCCTTTGCCACGGGTTTCGCGCTCGGAATCAACTCGATCCCGAACTCTACTTCCCGTTCAGGCGGTATCCCCGGTAAATCCTCCGGAAACACATCTCCATAATCTCGTACTACCGGTACATCTTCAATCTTTCGTGACTCTTTCTCGGGCTCATTTGCATATATCATGAAGGCCTTGCATCCTCGCTTCATAAGCCTGTGAGCTTTCAACATTGAGCACACTATGGGGTTACCTCCCTTTTCGCCATAAATGGTGGCGTGTTTCCCGCTCGGAGATGTTAGTTTTATCTCTTTACGAAAACACACGACTTTTGCATGGTGCTGGGCTAGCCAATCCATCCCAACGACTACTTGAAATTCTCCCATTGACATCGGGATTAGGTCTATCAAGTATTCCTCATCGTCGATGCTTAATTTGCAGCCTCGACAAACATCACATACTATAAAACTTTTGTTGTCCCCTATTTCAACTTCTAAGGGCACAGGTAATTTCGTCAATACAAATGAAGGATGTCGAATAAATCCATGCGAAATGAAGGATTTATTCGCACCCGTATCAAACAATACACGTGCTGGAATTGAGTTAATTGTGAATATACCTGAAACCACATCGGGTTCTGTCTTCGCTTCAGCCGCGGTAAGTTGGAAGGACCTCGCCTTCGCTTTGGGAGCTTCTGTTGGAGATTCTTTAACATCTCTCTTTCCAACTAAGTCCGGACATTCGGACTTTTTGTGGCCGGGTTGATAACATTTGAAGCAAACAGAGACTTTTCTCGGGCATAGCGAGGCCGTGTGCCCCGTCTTGTTACATATAGGGCATGGCTTGTCTTTGAACCGACATTCCCCTTTGTGTCCCTTCCCGCACACCTTACAACTTGGCGACCCACCTTTAGTATCTACCTTCTTCCCTGATTCTCCAGTTCGGGCTTTCTTTGTCGGGCTTGGATTCACATCATGTGCCCTTCGTTCACCTCTTTCGACTTGCTTCTTCAACTCGATTTCCCATTCCCGAGCAACATTAATGATTTCGGTAAGGGTCTCGTATTTTGAAGGAGTCATAAACTCCCTATATTTAGCGCTCAACATATTGTAGTAGTAGTATATTTTCTGTTCTTCGTTCGTCACCAACTCACTACTAAACTTCATCTTATCCATAAACATCGCCGTGATCTTGTCTATGGTTTCACCCTTATGCCTAAGTTGCATGAACTCTTCCTTGATTTTGTTAATGACCGCCTTGGGACTATGATGTTTAAGAAATGGTGTCTTAAACTCTTCCCATGTCATGGTCCTTGCCGCTTCGGCCCCTATTTCATTCTTTTTGTTATCCCACCAATCCTTGGCTTGTCCTCTTAACTGACCCGTTCCGTAAGCAACGAAGTCGCTTTCGTCGCAATGGGTCCTTTCAAACACTCCTTCAATGTCGCCCAACCATCTTTGGCAAATTATCGGGTCGACTTCCCCGTTATAAATTGGCGGTTTACACGCCATGAATTCCTTGTATGAACACCCTTTGCGTTCTCCCGTTTTCTCCTTCATAAGGTTGACAATATCCTCCAACCTTTTAACTCGTTCTTCTACAAGCGACAACACCGTGCCTTGAATTTTGTCTATAAATCCGGATAGACTTCCTTCAATTGCCTTCCCTACCTCTTCGGCAATTATCTCTTTCATTTGTTCAGTGCTTGTTTACATCAAACGTTAAACATTTCATTCATGACATTGCTTCTTTTGTTTCGGTTTAGCCAAGTTCCTAACTTGCTTTAACCGTTCACATTTTATGCACTTTCCGGGTTTGAGTGTGTTAACACGCTCTTCCCATGCATAACAATTTGTTTCTCATTCCTTACATAAGACATAATCTACTAACATAATGAGTTAATTCTTACCGGACGATCGATCAAGCTTGAACCGAACACTTTGTTGACAACCTTAAGCTCTGATACCAACTTGTAACACCCGTCTAATTTTACTTGATTTTAGTAATAGGTTATACCATTTCAAATCAAATATTGTTTAAGTAACATCACTTTCATAAACAAAGTTCATAAGTAACATCAACCTTAGTCAACTAATGACTAAGTTAAAACATTCTAAAAGTTGTTTAACAAGTGTTTACAACCCATACACAAAAGATACTAAGAACTTAAAGACGTTGCGGAAGCTTCAAAATGTAGTGTTCGGTTCTTCATCATATGCTTGATCGCCATCCATAAGTTTCCCAACATGACCTAATGTCAAAACCACATCAAAGGTTAGTTTTGACAATATTAAAACATGTATAATTGAAATCTAGGGTCAAAACTTTTGAAAACAAATGAAAAATTCGGATCCAGGTCGCTCGCGCCCCGCGAGAGGTTTTACGCGGGCCGCGAGGACCTCCCGCGTGACGCGGAGTGTTTCGGGTGGCCTTCCGTGTGGCGCGGGGGGTCACGTTTTCCAGCAACTCAAGTTTTGTGAGCTGCATTTGCTGCCAGCTCCGGAAAATCCAGTTTTTAACTTCGTTTGGCCATATCTTTTGACTCGTAAGTCCGTTTTAAGTGATTTTTCTTCCTATATGTCTGTAAATTCATTACCGACATAACTATTATAAATTTGATACCCAAAATTTAATTTACGGACCGAAAGACCTTATGTCACTATGTAATTATTCGACCCATTCTAACCTTACACATTTTACGACCATTTAACTAATAAACCTATGGCGCCTTATGCCCAACATCCGGGGCTTATTATCACCCGCATTTCTTACCAATTTCATATTTTAATGCCTTTGTGATTATTATCGCCATTATCGACTACTAGAACGTTTAAAACTACAATTTTTCACACTAATAGATCGTTGGCTCATCTTGTGGAACCATCCACTTATGATGACTACCAATTTGGTTTGTTGACTATACTAAGTCTATCAATTCACATTTCAACCATAATCAATATAAATTCTATCAATAACGCATAGTTTATTCATAATTCAACGAATGTAACGGATCAAGTTACATACCTTAGTGTAAGCCCTTCAACCGCAAATCACCACCGGCTTGTCCACTTGACGTTCCGGTATCCTTTCCTATAGAGTTCAATTCAAGACATGTTTAGAACTCTTTTTAAACCTTACATCGCATAATACACCGAAACATCATAATTATGCGTTTAATCTTTAAATTTCTATTTTAAGCCTTCTTTGAGGCATTTTCACAAACACCTTAAGGGCAGATTTTTCACATGATTATATGACAAGTTTCTAGCTTATCATTTAGCCCAAATTTCACCTCAATCAACATTTTACATGATTGTTAGCTTCTAGATTTCTGAAATCACTTCCAAATTGTCAAATTACACAAGATTAACACCCAATATCCTAGTGTTCATCAATTTACACATAACCCATTAATCACCTACAATGGTGTTCATGGATTCACCAAAATTTCTTATGATTTCAACTTCTATTGGTCTAGGGTTTGTCCCTAGACACTATAGTTGTTCCTTAATCATCATAACATACACATGCAACCCTAATTTCAGATTTTTCCCAATTCATGAGAATTTCAAGTTGAGAGTTTTCCTTAAATTTTACATACCTTGTAATCCTCTTGCGATGAGGATCACGATTCTATGCTCGGATTTTCGTTTGGACCAGATTTGCACCTCCAATTTGAGAGTTCAAGTAGAATTTTTAGAGTTTGAAAGTGGGGGTGTCGCCCCTGCTTGTTCTAGTTGACCAGACACCTCCTTTTTGGGGGTGTTTGGTTTGTTTATTTGTTTAATAACAATTAAGTTTCAATTGTTACAACTTAAGCCCCTCTACTTTGATTAACATTTAATTTGGTTGCTTTTAACCCTACTTTAAGATATTTCTAGACTATTAAATAACTAGGTTAAAATTCCTAGTTAATAAATTCTCATTTATTTATACTTTATAATTCTAATATAAAGTTTTATATTTTCGGGGTGTTACAAAACTTCAAAATTTTATAAACATCTTAAGTGTCGTCAAATACCGACTTTTACGCTAATTAGGCGCATAGTATGGTTTAAAACCATATTTAACGCCTAAGACTTGTTACCTACTGATTTTATAAATAAATTTTTATACCTTAACAGTAAGTATAAGTCTTGAACTCAGATTTCCAAATTTAACCTTTAAAAGCATATGTGAAATGACCAAAATGCCCCTACGGTGCATAGTTTGGCCATAAAAGATAAACCTCACATATGTATGATATCTTGCTGAATTAACTTGATAAAATAAATGTTTTTACTGATACTTTTAGACCAGAACCTCAGTTTATTATTTAACCTCTTTTATAAACTTTAAAATGACCAAAATACCCTTTTGGGGCTTAACTTTGTTTTAAATTCGTTTTGGGCATAATGGAAGATATCCTGCTGATATCACAACTTAATTTAAGCATAATAATGTATAGAAGTTGTACATGACTCATTCGGTTACCCGTTATACATATACACGCTCGGTACGGTTTATGTAACTAGTTTGCATAAATTAACCGAAAGGGTCAAACCTTATCATTTTTACTTCAAAATCCAGAATGTATTTAGTTTACCCATTTTATACAAGTCTTCATACTTGTTGGGTCTAAATCACCTTTTAATCCGATCTTCGCTTAAACTTGCGTCTTGAACCGTAAACCTTTCTTTAAAACTAACCGGTCTAAAGTTATAACTTAAATAAGACCCGTTAGGAATCTAATAGGTTATTAAAACCTTCGTTCCAGATTAGGAGCCCAGTAAAAGCTCCCTGTACTTGCTGATTAGAATATATACGGCTGAGTATAATTTACATTTTTAGCTCAGGTAAATACTTTTAACTTATTTTCCCTTATACGGGCTTGGGATACGGTAAATTATTACTGCTTGGTCGGGTATTGAATATTTAATCGATTAGTGGTTAAATCATTGGGTTAACCCGTTTTAATCTGTTTTGTTTGATACAAATCCTTTGGGGGTTACTATGACAGTGTCCTGGATATCCTCGGCTCATTCATTTGAAATGGCCACGACTTAAGCACGGGGTGTAGGCATACACCTGACAGTTGCGTATGTAAAACGGTATCTCACTCGTGAGGAAACTTCGTGTGGGCTTATACTAGTGGTGTGTCTATTAATCTTGTCTCGGCTCTTCTAACTGGGCCCTGAACGTACGACAAACATATAAATCTGTATACAAGATTATTTTAAATAATTGTCCCAAGTTATAAAATAATATTTGTGCCTTGTGCATTGAATTTACCAGTGTAAACTGACGTATTTTTCAAAAAGATTAAGTGCAGGTACTACACGAAATGGGCTGGAAGCTCCTGGGTATTAGTTAAAGAGTCTTGCCAGCTCTTAGTACTTAAAGTCTGTTGAACAATATTTACTTTCTGTTTTAGATCCGCTTGTGGATCCACTAACAACCGCTTGTATAATATTTCATTATACTTTGTGTTTCGGTTTGTATTAATATTTTACTTTTAAGACTTCCGTTGTGCATCAAACTGTGATTAATTGTCTATGATGATATCAACTACGTCACGATACTCCCCACCGGGCCCACCGGTAATACGTGGAAATATCGGGGTGTGACAGGTTGGTATCAGAGCCAACGTTGAGTGAATTAAACGCTAGCCTTTTGTGTTTAATCTCAATGACACAGATGCACATTCCTTGACTTCCGAGTCTAGGCAAAGGACTTAGGATTACTCCTAATCTTAATTGGTTTTTGACTTTTGTTGTTTCTTTTGTTTTGACAGGATCAAAAGCAAAATGCTGCCAAGAGTGAGGGGCCGAGGAGGAAGAGGAAAAGCTCCAATTTTGGCTAGAAACAACCATGAAGCCGGACCATCTCACCGGCGTACACCATCAGCAACACTCAACTCTAGTCCTCACGAAGACTGGAGAACCTACTTGGAGCCTGCGAGACGCTCAGTCTCACTTAGTTCCTCACCGTCCTACCACCATTCGTTCGGGCCACATCAAGTTGAGGAGCCTCATGATTCACATCATTCTTTTATCCTGCTGCAGCGTTCGGGTTCTCACATTTCTTTCCGGAACCCAACTCCTTATTTCCAGAGCCGGTTCAATCCGTTGAACCAAATCGAAGAACCATAGGGTCCAAAACCTTTGGGACCAGCTGATCATTATCCTGAAATGCAGGATATGGATGTGGACGAAGATCCAGATCCTGAAATGCCACCATCTGGGACGCCGACGCATCCCATTGAAATATCTAGTGGATCATCCTTTCATGGTTCGCCTTATAGGGGCCCTGATATTTTTGCTGAAAGATGGGATACATACAAGTGGGAGTATACTTCCCCTCACCACTACCCACCACCACACCAACATGTCCCCTCTGAGGACCCACATTTTGAGGCGGTCACACCACCGCCACCTCCGGCACCAGAGCAGCCACCGCCTTCAGAACAATCGAGGCGGAGAAGAAGTGCACGGTTGTCCGTGCATGGGGGTTTCCACTTCAGCACCCCCCAACACTCCAGCACCAGCAACTACCCGCCGCTGTATGAAGACCCGCAAATGGGTGGGCCTTCAAACCCAGTTTCTGAAGTCGACTCTGCACCAGTCGCACCAGCACCACACATGGGTTACGAAAACCCAATTCCATCTTACCCAAGTGCAGCTGGGTACAACCCGTTTGAACAACAAGCTTATTCAGGTTATAACTACAACAATGCCCCTGTCGTTGACCCATACATTGAAGCGGAAAACTACAATGCTCTCTACCCTGGACCCTATCCAGCTACGTACCCGACTGGGTACCCCGCATATGGGTATCAACACCCACCACCTCCTCAACCTCAGCAGCAGCAGCAGCAGCCGCCGCAGCCTCCACAAATTCAACCACCGCAGTAGCAAGAAATCCTCCAGATGTTGCACGAGGTGGAACAAAGGGTAGAAGAAGAGCGTAGGAGCCACCGCGGTTTTCTGAAAAGGTTGGCAAACCTTATTAAGGGGAAGAAGAAGAAGAAGAAGGATTATTAAAAATCCTTATTTATTTATTGTTTTGTAATTTTATTTTCAATTAAGTCCCTATGTGGACATTTCATTTATGTATTTGGTCCCTCCGTGGACAAGTTATTTATTTTAAGTCCCGTTTAGGGCATCTATTGTACTTCTTAAGACATTTATGGAATCGTTTTCTTATTTGTCATTATGCATATGCATGTAATATATAAAGCAAATCAAAATATCGTTTCCATTTTAAATTGATCTGCCAATAAAATATTAAAAGAAAATCTTAAAGGTATGACCTAGCCTATATGTCATTTTAGACATGGACATGATGGTAAAACCTTTTTAAGATTCAAATCCTTGTTAACATCTGAAAACATGTTAACACTCCTGGCAAATGTGACTCGATAAAGTCACACTAGTCATCTTCATATTGGATTTTTCCAATTCCTTATTCTTACCTGATCACATTATAAACATCCATTAGTGATGAAGTGCCTACGGGCCACACTTATTGTCCTATAAGACAAATGACAGTGGTGGTCTATGACTCCCTGTCAGCAAAGGCGATGAACTATGTTCAAACCTTAATGCCCCGATCCTACGAGAACATGGCTTATGAATTAAAACTATCCTCGTGACTAGGCTTTTTGTGCCACTTAAATATCCTTGATAATTTATAACTGGGATTAATTATAATTTAAATAAATATGATTATCAAATTAACCAAATATGGTTTATATTTACCATGGTTAATGAATCGTCAAAAATGATGATTCCATAATAAACCTCTGAACAAATTATTGTCAACTGTTTTATAGCAATCAAGCTTCAGCATGTCTGAATCAGAAGAGGTTAATAGTCACCCAAGGGAGAGAAATGATAACACCAGAATAAATGTAGCTGGTGCAGACCTACAAGCATTGATAGACAATGCTGTTACTAGAGCCATTGACAGACAGTTCAAGGAACCAAGTAATGCTCGCTCGAAGACTCTATCTGTGGCTCAAAGTAAGCCCCCTTCAAAAACACATGAGTCAAATAAAGACAATTCGCGTCACTCGTCAAATCAGAGGAGTCTCCCATCCAAGCAAATTATGCTTAATCAGGAACCACGTGTTAAGACTTGTTCTTACAAATACTTCGTCTCTTGCAAGCCAAGGGACTTCACAGGAGAAAAAGGAGCCATTGATTGTATGACATAGCTAGATGAGATGGATACTGTGGTTGATATCAGTGGATGTGCAGAGTCGGATATTGTGAAGTTTGTTTCACAATCGTTTAAAGGAGAAGCATTGGCCTGGTGGAGATCGTTGGTTTAAGCCACAGGGAAAATTTGTCGTGGGAACAATTTGTGGCATTGATCAAGGAAAACTTTTGTCCTCAACATGAGGTAGAAAAGATTGAAACAGACTTCTTGACTCTGGTCATGAAGAATTTGGATTGCCAAGCTTATCTTACGAGCTTTAACACTATGTCCAGACTTGTTCCCTATTTGGTTACACCTGAACCTAGTGCCTAGCGCGCTTCATTGGAGGCCTGGCCCCAGAAATAAAAGGAAACGTTAAAGCTTCCAGGCCTACCACCTTTAGGTCCGTGGGGGATTTATCTTTATCTCTCACACTCGATGCGATTAGACAAAGGTCGATTAAAGCTTCTGATGAAGGAAAGCGGAAACGGGAGGATGAGAGTTCTCATCCCTCCGATAAGAAACGAAAAGGGAACTCTGAGCATAAGAAGGGTTCTGGGTTTAAAAAGGATACCCAGCAATCAGGGGAGAAGCCCAAGTGTAAAGTCTGCAAGAAACACCATTTTGGAAAGTGCAGATTCGAATCACAGTCGCAATCGCATTCACAACCTAAAGTTTGTGGGATCTGCAAGTCCAAAGAGCATAGAACTTTGGATTGCAAGAAAATGAAGGATGCAACCTGTTATGGTTGCAACGAGAAGGGGCACATAAAGACTAATTGCCCCAAATTTGCAAAGAAGCCTGAAGAGGCCAAGAAGAGTAATGCTCGAGTCTTACAGATGAATGCTCAAGAAGCAGTTCAGAATGATAATGTTATAACAGGTACATTCCTCATCAATGATGTATATGCTAGAGTTTTATTTGATTCTGGTGCAGATAAGTCTTTTGTAGACAATAAATTTTGTAACTTGTTAAATCTGCCTGTTAAAACTCTAAGCATAAAATATGAAGTAGAATTGGCCGATGGTACCATAGAGACTGCTTCAACAATATTAGATGAATGTTTCATATCCATTAGGAATCACTCTTTTCCACTGACTTTGCTTCCGTTGAAATTGGCTGGATTTGATATAGTGATAGGCATGGATTGGTTATCTTCTAACCAAGCCCAAATTGTATGTGATAAAAAGCAAGTGATTATCAAGACTCCTTATGGTGAACCACTTATAATTCAAGGAGATACATAGTATGGATTGCCTAAGCAAGTATCTATGCTTAAGGCATCGAAGTGTTTAAAGAAAGGTTGGGTCATTTACATGGCACAGGTGACTATAGACGAGCCAAAGCCAAAGATCGAAGACATTCATGTTATTTCTGATTATCTAGACGTTTATCCTGAAGAGTTACCTGGTTTACCCCCAGACATACAAGTGGAATTCAGGATCGATATTATCCCAGGAGCAGCCCCTGTAGCTCGAGCTCCTTATCGGCTGGCACCGACAGAGATGGAGGAATTAAGAACACAGTTGGATGATTTGCTGGAGAAAGGCTTTATTCAACCTAGCTCATCCCCTTGGGGAGCGCCTATTCTATTTGTGAAGAAGAAGGATGGATCAATGCGTCTATGCATTGATTATCGCGAGCTGAACAAAGTTACGATTAAGAACAGATATCTATTGCCCAGGATCGACAATTTGTTTGATCAGCTTCAAGGAGCAAGTTACTTTTCAAAGATTGATTTGAGGTCAGGTTATCATCAGTTGAAGGTCAAAATCGAAGATGTGCACAAGACTGCATTCAGAACAAGATATGGCCACTACGAGTTCCTAGTGATGCCCTTCGGACTCACTAATGCACCTGCAACATTCATGGATCTCATGAATCGCGTTTGCAAGCTGTATCTAGACAAGTTTGTCATTATCTTTATCGATGACATACTTATTTATTCAAAGAGTCAAGCTGATCATGAAAAGCATCTCCGGTGTATTCTTAAACTTCTGTAACGAGAAAAGCTCTACGCAAAATTCTCTAAATGTGAGTTTTGGCTCCGAGAAGTCCAATTTCTTGGACATGTGGTAAGCGAGCGTGGTATCCAGGTGGATCCCGCTAAGATTGAGGCGATTATGAATTGGCAAGCACCAAAAACACCTACAGAGATTCGCAGTTTCTTAGGTTTGGCAGGTTACTACAGACGTTTCATTGAAAACTTTTCAAGAATTGCTGCACCTCTAACTTCATTAACTCGCAAGAATGTAAAGTTTGACTGGGGTCCCAAGCAACAAGAATCTTTTGAGGTCCTCAAGCAGAAATTAAGCAATGCTCCTGTGTTGACATTGCCAGAAGGGATTGAAGAGTTTGTTGTGTACTGCAACGCATCACACACTGGTATGGGTTGTGTGCTTATGCAGAAAGGCAAGGTTATTGCCTATGCTTCACGTCAATTAAAAGTGCACGAATAGAACTACACCACCCATGATTTGGAATTGGGTGCCGTTGTATTTGCACTAAAGTTATGGAGGCATTATCTTTATGGAACCAAATGTATAATCTATTCAGATCACAAAAGCCTTCAACACTTATTTAACCAGAAGGATCTTAATATGAGGCAGCGTCGTTGGATGGAGACGTTAAACGACTATGATTGTGAAATTCGCTACCATCCGGGCAAGGCGAATGTTGTTGCTGACGCTATAAGCAGAAAGGAAAGGATTAAACCAATAAGGATCAACGCCAAAAGCATCGAATTACGAAACAGCTTGAATGAAAGGCTGTTAGCCGCACAGAAGGAAGTTGTATTAGAAATTAACTTTCCGAATGAAAAGTTAGGCGTAACTGCTGATCAATTGTCTTATGGAAAGGATGGAATCCTTAGATTGAATGGTCGAATCTGGGTTCCAATCCATGGAGGACTTAGGGATGTGATCCTCCAAGAAGCTCATAGTTCAAAATATTCAGTCCATCCAGACAGTGATAAGATGTACCAGGATTTGAAGGCAAATTATTGGTGGATAGTTTTGAAGAAATCTATAGCTACTTATGTGGCTAAGTGTCTGACATGCGCACAAGTCAAGGCTGAGCATCAAAAGCCATCAGGTTTACCGCAACAGCCTGAACTTCCCACTTGGAAGTGGGAAATTGTAACTATGGATTTTATCACTAAGTTACCAAGGACGAAACAAGGGAATGATACGATTTGGGTTATAGTCGATAGGCTGACCAAGTCAGCTCACTTCTTGCCTATTAAAGAAACTCACAGCTCCGATAAGCTAGCTCAGCTGTACGTAGATGAGATAGTATCTCTCCACGGAGTGCCAGTGTCTATTATCTCTGACAGGGATACTAGATACACATCTCATTTTTGGAAAAGCTTTCAGCAATCTCTAGGCACTCGTTTAAATTTCAGCACCGCTTATCATCCTCAGATGGATGGGCAAAGCGAACGTACGATTCAAACGCTTGAGGATATGTTACGAGCTTGTGTTATTGACTTGGGTGGAAGTTGGGATGACAATCTTCCTTTGATTGAATTTTCATACAACAATAGTTATCATTCGAGCATTCAAGCCGCGCCTTTCGAGGCCTTGTATGGAAAAAAGTGCAGAACGCCCGTTTGTTGGGCGGAAGTTGGGGAAACCCAACTATCAGGACCTGACATAGTCCTAGAGATGACGGATAAGATTGTTCAAATCCGTGATCGTCTCAAAGCTGCCAGGGATAGGCAGAAGAGTTATGCTGATAAGAGGTGCAAACCTCTAAAGTTTGAAGTTAGTGACAAAGTGCTACTCAAGGTGTCACCCTTGAAAGGGGTGATGCGTTTTGGCAAAAATGGCAAGCTGAGCCCAAGGAACATAGGACCATTCGAGATCATCGAATGTGTCAGAACTGTAGCTTACAAGCTAAATCTACCTGAAGAACTTAGTGGAATACATAATTTATTTCACATCTGCAATCTAAAGAAATGTCTAGCCGATGAATCGCTAACAATGTCGCATAAGGACGTGCAGATTGACGAGAGCTTGAAGTTCGTTGAAAAACCTTTGTCGATCGAGGATCGACAGGTTAAGAAGCTTTGAAGAAAGAATGCGCCGATCGTAAAGGTAAAATGGGATGCCCGTAGAGGCCCAGAATATACGTGGGAAGTTGAATCCACGATGAAACAGAAATACCCTCATTTATATACTGTATGCTAGGGTCCAATTTCCACCAAAAGAAAATGTCAGTATAATTTTAGACAACTGATCTACGACTATAATAACACTTATCTCTTTATATATAGCTTTGTAATATCAATAGAAGAGAAAAAATCTTCAAAATCCGGTAAAAAGTCAAGACGCAGGGAACGACCGAATTGACGGAATCCAGGAACATGGAAAATTAGAATAGAACGTGTAATTAACGTTGACGGAATCCCCATACACCATTTGAGGATCTACAAATCATGATGTAATCGATAATGAGCGGTTGGCGGTTAAAAATACGACCGCCAGAGGAAGGTTTTCATGGCGGCATTGACCGCTGGTTGTCGGTTCATGGAGAAAAAAAAACACCGGAGGAAGGAAGGTTTCCGGGTATGTATGCTTTAGCGTCTTATGGGATTTTTGTGTATTGGAGCGGCAGTAACCGCAAATCGAGTGAAAAAAAAATGTTGATTCTTTGATTTGGGTGTCTGCAAGTGCAGATCGAAGAACCCAATTTTGTCTTCCAAAAGTCTAGATAGGGAAAGCCATTTTGTTCTAAAGTTCAAAAGAAAAACTTATTTCTTTTTCTTGTCATCTCTAGTGTAACACCTCGCAAAATCAAGTCCAATACAGTGGTGACACGTGTCATAAACCTAGATAATGTCAAAAGATAACTTTGAGGGACTAAGGTTGTCAAATAGTGTAAAGATGTATGTGGAAGGACTAAAAGCGTCAACATGCCAAACTTGTGCCTCTGATTGACTTCGCACGATGATCATATCCTTTAATGAGTAAACTGTCAGACGCAGGAAGCCGTTTGTGCTTAAAAAAATCAAAAGTTACAAAGCACAGGGGTTAAACGTGTTAACATGTTAATTCTTACCTCTGAGTGACCTTTTAAGGATCCCGAGGCTTTGTAATGCTTCATTATACTCCCATATATATCGGATAATGATTTCGTGGAGTTTCAATGCACATAAGTACATTTCGTGTGATTTCATAACTAACCGGGAACTTAACGGTGTTTGTTTTAGGACCCAAAACTCTTAAAAGTTAACTATGGGGGTCACAAGTGCAATAAATGAAAGTTAATTAAACTTAAAATGGACCAGGGACTAAAAATGCAAACTTTGCAAACTTTTTACCGGAATTAAGGGTTGTCACGGGCCGCGAAGCCCACCCCCTGATGTCTTCGAGGGCCGCGAGGAAGTTGCCAGCGACAGAACAATGGACAGCTGCATGTTGCAGGCTGTTCCACCGCCATTGCATGCTTGTTTTCGAAACCAGGGACTGTGCAAATGGTTTTTACTTCCCTAGGGACACTTGGGATCATCTGGTTACCTCTACGAACAGATGGATTGATCTTGAAGGCCATCAAACTCCTATAAATAGCTCCATTGTTTGCACTTAGAACTTGCACATTTGAAATTTTCACTCTCAGGTGATCTCTGAAGCATCCTGATCATCTAGGAAGCTTTCTCTAGTTCAATCTTCGTGCTAATGACCATTGTGAGTGTTCTTAGCTTCTATAGTTAAGATTTCATTAGTTTAATGACCGAAAGTCAAAGTTATCGTAATGATGCTTTGACTTTGTGATTAATCACTAACGGTCCAGCCATTATTCGAATTGAAAGTGGCTATGTGTTGGTAATTATGTAGGTGTTAAACCCTTAAAAGGCACCTCCTAATTACCACGTTTACTTAGTCAATTGTCGGGACAAAGTAGTAAACAGAAAAGTCAAACGAGTCAGTTTATATTAAATAATTCATAACTAATAATATAGAAGCTATAAAATACGTTTTATCACTTAAATAACTTGGTAAATAATGTAAGAACATGTTTACGCATGTTCAACCCGACAATTCTAAGTATTAGGCTCGGTTCGCAACCGAAAGTCGCAAAAGTAGACTTTTACTTTGACTTTCAGTTCTGACCCGATTTAGCTTAGTTTAGTTTTATGCCTTAGGGTTCCTTTAGGACCATATTATAGGTTAGTATAACCCTCTGAGGTTATACAACATGGTTCCATAGAAATCCTAATTCATTGCATGTAACCGTTAAATGCTTAAAAGTTGACCATTTTGCCTTTATGTTATAAAAACGAAATTTTTGAAAATGTGAGAGGATAAAAATCTTCATTACTGATTTATAAGTATGTCCTAAAAATTTGACATCCGTTTCTGGTCTAGAATGAAAGTTATGCAAGATATCGTAAAACTAAAGCTTTTTATTAATTAAATGGAATTTTTAGTATAAATCATATTTGAACCCAATTTTTGGCACCAAACTTCCTACCCTCTGTTATAATATAATATTTAGGGATTTTTGGAATTTTTTTTCAAATTTTATATTGACCATAAGATAGAGTTCTAGCATAAATTCGGTAAATGACGGTAATACCCTTTTCGTTAATAAAATCAGTTTAACATATGATTTGAATACCAAACCTTTTCCTACTGATGTCATATGTTAAATAAAATATTTTTAGTTTTAGAAACTTATCAAAACTTCAAAATTTTATAAACATCTTAAATATCGTCAAATACCGACTTTTACGCTAATTAGACGCATAGTATGGTTTAAAACCATATTTAACGCCTAAGAATTGTTACATACTGATTTTATAAATAAATTTTTATACCTTAACAGTAAGTATAAGTCTTGAACCCAGATTTCCAAATTTAACCTTTAAAAGTATATGTGAAATGACCAAAATGCCCCTACGGTGCATAGTTTGGCCATAAAAGATAAACCTCACATATATATGATATCTTGCTGAATTAACTTGATAAAATAAATGTTTTTACTGATACTTTTAGACCAGAACCTCAGTTTATTATTTAACCTCTTTTATAAACTTTAAAATGACCAAAATACCCTTTCGGGGCTTAACTTTGTTTTAAATTCGTTTTGGGCATAATGGAAGATATCCTACTAATATCACAACTTAATTTAAGCATAATAATGTATGGAACTTGTACATGACTCATTCGGTTACCCGTTATGCATATACGCGCTCGGTACGGTTTATGTAACTAGTTTGCATAAATTAACCGAAACGGGTCAAACCTTATCATTTTTACTTCAAAATCCAGAATGTATTTAGTTTACCCATTTTATACAAGTATTCATACTTGTTGGGTCTAAATCACATTCTAATCCGGTCTTCGCTTAATCTTGCGTCTTGAACCGTAAACCTTTCTTTAATACTAACCGGTCTAAGTTATAACTTAAATAAGAGCCGTTAGGAATCTAATAGGTTATTAAAACCTTCGTTCCAGATTAGGAGCCCAGTAAAAGCTCCCTGTACTTGCTGATTAGAATATATACGGCTGAGTATAATTTACATTTTTAGCTCAGGTAAATACTTTTAACTTATTTTCCCTTATACGGGCTTGGGATACGGTAAATTATTACTGCTTGGTCGGGTATTGAATATTTAATCGATTAGTGGTTAAATCATTGGGATAACCCGTTTTAATCGGTTTTGTTTGATACAAATCCTTTGGGGGTTAATATGACCATGTCCTGGATATCCTCGGCTCATTCATTTGAAATGGCCATGACTTAAGCACGGGGTGTAGGCATACACCTGACAGTTGCGTATGTAAAACGGTATCTCACTCGTGAGGAAACTTCTTGTGGGCTTATACTAGTGGTGTGTCTATTAATCTTGTCTCGGCTCTTCTAACCGGGCCCTGAATGTACGACAAACATATAAATCTGTATACAAGATTATTTTAAATAATTGTCCCAAGTTATAAAAGAATATTTGTGCCTTGTGCATTCAAACCAATTTTATAAACAATTTTCAAAAGAGTCAGTTAATTGTATTTACCAGTGTAAACTGACATATTTTTCAAAAAGATGAAGTGCAGGTAAAACACGAAATGGGCTGGAAGCTCCTGGGTATTAGTTAAAGAGTCTTTCCAGCTCTTAGTAAGAAATCCTCCAGATGTTGCACGAGGTGGAACATAGGGTAGAAGAAGAGCGTAGGAGCCACCGCGGTTTTCTGAAAAGGTTGGCAAACCTTATTAAGGGGAAGAATAAGAAGGATTATTAAAAATCCTTATTTATTTTTTGTTTTGTAATTTCATTTTCAATTAAGTCACTATGTGGACATTTCATTTATGTATTTTGTAACATCCCGAAAATATAAAACTTTATAATAATAAAGTATAAAATAAACAAGAATAAGCTAACTAGGATAAGTAACCCAGTTAGCCAAGAATCTGTAGAAACACCTGAATGAATTAAAAGCCTAAAATATAAACTAAATGAAAGTACAGGGGCTTATGTGTAGAACTTGAAACTTAATTAAATTAGAAATAAAATTACACCAAACACCCACTTGGGATGTCTAGTCGATCAAGAAACAGGGGGGGCGACAGGAGGTTCTCACCCAACCCTAATCTTCACAAAAACCACAAATTCAAGGCATAAATCAAGTCCAAATCGATTTCTAAGCACGAATTGGTGATCACCTCACTGAAGGGATCACAAGGTATGTGAAATTCTAGTGTTTTGATTCATCTCAAGTTCTAGGTTAATTGTGAAAAATCAGAATTCAGCTTGATTGTGTTTTGCATGTATGTAATTAGAAGAGATATGGTGTTTAGGGATGAACCCTAGGTGAAATCTTGTTAAAAGATTTCATGGTAATCATAGATTTCATAACCACTATTGTAGGTGGCTAATGAACTTGAAGAGAACTTGATAAGTCCTAAAAATATGATCTTGTTCTAACATAAATTTGCATTTAAGAATGAATTCAGAAATATTGATGTTAAGACTTGTGTAGAATTGACTAATTAAAGTAGTTTGGATGATAATTACAAGTCATGAAATTGGTTTAGATCATGTAGAAATCCGACCCGCTAGGTGTTTGATAAAACGCCTAAACGAGGGTTAAAATGTTAAAGGTTGGTAAAAAACGCAGATTTGCATATGTTAAGAATTAATGCGTTAAAGCTTATGAAAGAGTTCTAATCTTGTTATGAATTGAACTCTTTAGGCAAGGAATCCGGAACGTCAAGTGGACACGCCGGAGGTGATATCCATGGAAAAGGTGTGCTTTAAAGGTGCGTGACTTTAGTCTCGTTACATTATGTAAAAATGTTTGATTTTAGAGTATAAATGATGTCGTAGTATAATGGATGCGTTTAATGTGTCGTTAAAGTGGTGAAGTTCACTAGACCATCAAATGGGTCAAAATAAAGATTTGGAATTGGGTTTGGCTTGTTAACAAAGTGATGGTCTTC